>JASPKZ010000435.1:1255000-1483850 GCA_030220185.1 Diploptera punctata
CCCCCAATATAAGAATAATACCTTATGCAAGTTTGTTTACAGTATAACTGGAACTTAGCTGGGAATTAGTAAAGTAAAGCGCACATGGAAGCAAACTTGGTTTGTATAAGCATAAACTGCACTGTCACATCAACCTCAATCATAACATCATTCAATTGTTTTATTTTCATGTTAGCGTTCTGTTGCCACTGTGAATGGCAATGCTAATCTCGTGTTTCATATGTTTATGCCATCGTGTTAAAATTAATGTTTCTATGTGAATACGCCTTTAGGCTTTGTATACCACCGCATATTTATCAGAGAAAATTGTGAAATTCAACAAATCAATGGGAATCATTAATAGAGTTTTAAAACCTTCATTAGTGCAAAAATCAACTCATACTTGTCTTTATCAAATAGGCTCGACCAGTCCTATGTTATGGGAGTGAAACGTGGACTATTAGGACGAGAGATGAAAGCAGACTAACAGCTTGTGAGATGAAAATTATGCGCCGAACAGCTGGCTACACCAAATGGGATCGAAAGAAAAGTGTAGAAATCCTTGAAGAACTTAATGTGTCACCAATACTGGACTACATCTCCAGATATCAGCTAAACTGGAAGGAACATTTCTCAAGAATGGCTAGATCCAGGATCCCCAAGGCAATAATGAACTACTGTCCAAATGGGAAACGGTCACTTGATCGACTTATGAAAAGATGGCACGAAAACCGCTTTCTCAGGCCGTA
This sequence comes from Diploptera punctata, assembly GCA_030220185.1. Classification (NCBI taxonomy): domain Eukaryota; kingdom Metazoa; phylum Arthropoda; class Insecta; order Blattodea; family Blaberidae; genus Diploptera; species Diploptera punctata. The sequence continues at coordinate 1,255,729 of JASPKZ010000435.1, forward strand.
ACAGTTCTTCTAGGACTAATACCTGGCAGGATGATGATGATACCACCGCATTTTGAGGGATTCTACGCCACATACATAAACTCAAAAAACGTAAAAACACACAATTTATTCTTGCAGTAGTTAAATAATTTCCTGACACTATTTAACTCATGCCCCAAATGGGAGTCAATGACCAATCACATTTCAATGATTTTTTTATTTACAACCAATCACAGTCGTGTTTCGCCTAGAATTTACCGACTAAAGTTTATCATAATAAAGAAAGCACCTCCTTTTAACATTCTGAATAGGTCATAAGCATTATTTTGCAGTGACTGACTTTGTAAGGAATACGGCTACCAGATTGTATATATAGTGCATGAAAGTTAACACATAGCGCATGCGGGAGTTAATCTAAAAACATTTGTAGCAATTGATTATACCATCAAAAAAGAAACCACTGTTTGCACTTTCTTAAATGTATTTTTCCCAGGTAATAACATTTCAGAAAAATATAATTGTCATAGGACACCAGAAATCAATTAATATACAGTTTGATGTGTTTAATTTTTTCTCCACTAGAGTGCATTCTTACAATTGGCAATAAATAATATGATCTGGTTGCAGTGATGAACAAACGAAGCAGATGAAGCGTACCAGTCGTTTCTCATTTGTTTTCAAACATCGCGGTTTACATTAAATATATACATATTTTAAAATAACTATACTTAAATAATGATTTGTGAGTAAACAGCTTAATTTTATTCGTTAAATAGTCCTAACAAATGCCACTTCGTGAGTCATGAATTTATCGATAATTTGGAAATCACTCGTGGCATTACTTATGATAAATACAGTATATATATATATATATATATATATATATAGATTTTTTCGAAAAAATGTGAAAAATGTCTTAAAATAAAGTGAGAAGTTGAGCTCGAAGTAACCTAAATTAGGATATTTTCAATGTAAAATATAATGTTAGTCATTGCTCAGACATTGTAGCCAATATATCACAAAAACCCGCTAAACATTTGAATGTTAAACTAATCTGGTATACTAACTCGCCATTTCCTCACCCTAACTTGCCCAAACCAACACCAACTTGCCCATCTAACAGTAACTTGCCTATTTTCTCACCCTAACTTGCCCACTAATGTAGGTGAACCCTTGGGATATAATCATGTGAGCAAACATGTTGGTAATTGACTCTAGCGGGAACATGTGTTATCATATTGGTCAAATTACGCTAAAATTCACTTGTTCTCCAATCGAATATTCACTGGTGTCACGGTGGCATAGAATAACCGTATTCTGTTCATTAGAGAAAGGATTTTGAGGTGCGGCATCTTTCCAAAAACATAACTGTTTTCATACCAATAGTTTCAATATATGTATTTGGCGGGATGAAATGAACACAATTTGTTGCACATTTTTGCATAATTCGTGAGATTACTATATTTCGCCCCTTTTTCCCTCTTTTTAATGCTTCAGCACATTTTCCTCCACTCTTCTCTGCGTTTTTAAAAGATAGGACAGAAAATGTATATTGTTTCTTCTTGAACACCTTTATAAAATATCAATCAGAAGTCAACAATATCAAATAAATATTAAAATACAATTTATGTAATTTATACCCCAGAAACAATGGCCAATCTGCAGTGTGATATCAACAATAGTAAATAATAAATATTAAAATATGATTTATGTAAATCACCAGTAATTTATATCCCAGCAACAATGGCCAATCTGCAGCTATGAGATAAAATTTTAAATTTCAAAAACGTTGCTGTAACAGTTTAAAGTAAGTTCAGTTAGTACTGGCAATAATTTAACAGTTTTCTATCTACCGACTTGTTGTTGGCTGTGTTTTACTAGTCTGAGCCACAACGTATTTTTATTAGTATTACAACTGTGTTTTCACAACAATAACATGGCGAATGTTAAGAAGGATAAGTTGTATGCACTTTCAGAAGAATTCAAAACGCAATTTATCGAAACTGATGGCACCATTCTGCGAAGTAAATATTGCAGTAAACTAATAAAGAACTATAATTACCTCTTATGGACTCTATAAAAAAGAAAAATTTGGTGCAAAATGATATGCATATTGTATAAACTGTGTTCATTAGGGTTATAACTTTTTGGACTTTTGTGAAATAAAATATTTCCTGTGCAATGAATGGGTGAGCTTTTACTTAAATCCATTGAAAAAGGCCTTAATTTCACTGAGCTTCAAGAAAAGGTCAGCCCCAAATATGTTTATATATCAATATTTAATTTCTTTTTCTTGAAGCTCAGTGAAATGAAGACTTTTTCAATGGTTTTAAGCAAACGTTCACCCATCCATTGCACAGGAAATGTTTTATTTCAACAAACAGCCCAAAAAGTTATAACCCTCTAGGATTATAACTTTTTTGGACTTTTGTGAAATGAAACATTTCCTGTGCAATGAATGAGTGAACTTTTACTTAAAACCATTGAAAAAGGCCTTCATTTCACTGAGCTTCAAGAAAAAGAAATTAAATATTGATATATAAACAAATTTGGGGGTGACCTTTTCTTGAAGCTCAGTGAAATGAAGGCCTTTTGCAATGGTTTTAAGTAAAAGTTCACCCATTCATTGCACAAGAAATATTTTTTTTTTCACAAAAGTCCAAAAAGTTATAACCCTAATGTTCATGTAACTTGTTATGAATACATAGAGTATTTTACATAGATATTTAATTATTTCATAGATTCTTTTAAATAATATTTGAATATTATTCAAATAAAACGTTGTTGAAATAAAGCTTTAGACATATTATATTTCAGGACAGAGTTTTGACTTATCGCAGGAACAAAGTTTTCAAGGTTTTCAAGGCTAACTGTAAAATATCTGCATTAAGACTATGGAGTGTTTAATACAGTTACTTGGATATGTAGGTCAAGTTTAGTATTTAACCCTGGCAAAGTAAGGGACTCGTGTCTGTCTGTCAAAACAAGAGTAGTTGATGAGTAAATCAAGCTACCATTTTTCTTAATATAATGTACCTAGGACTTTTGGAAAGGGAATCAAGTACATTAAATATTTTAATACTATATTTCAAAGGATGTTAGAATTTTCAAAATGTAGATTAGGGTAGAATGATAAAACCCCCATCTCCCTCTCTCAAACCCCAGAAAGTTCGAATGTAGGTTTTCTTAATATAAGCTTAGATTGGTTATTTAGGGATGTAATCATTATACTCTAGAAATAAAATAGTTAAAATTAAGACTCCATTTATTTATGTTAAAAAAACACGGATGGCTTTATAACTAATACTTCCACATACTAACGCTCGGCTAGAACCTCATGCTACCAGAATTCCAAGTCCCGAAGGTCCTTTAAGCCTAAGAAAACCAGCAGTTCGTAATATAACTAGTTTAAACCTTGTTTCAGCAGCACCTTTTTTGTATGTATTTTCATAACCTTTTTCCCCCCCTTTTACGACCAAAATTTGCACCTTAAAATCCTTTCCCTACTGATCATATTTTAGAGTAAACTTTTAACAATGTTAATAAGTAATAACATTTTATTTATTTGTTAATTATTTATAAAAAAAGTTTAATTAATAAAAGAGAGTTGAGTGACTATTGTTTTAGGTATAATCAGCAGAAGGTTTGTCTGTAAGATCGATATCATTGTTAGTGTAGATGTCAGGAGATTGACAAGTCCCTTTGAAGCCGTCACAGAGCAGATTTGGTGCGCAATCGCACAGCACGAAGTACACATTGGTGACGTCAAGTTTCACGTCGTTGGGATAGGTGAGAGACATGTTGTAGGGCGCATTGCTGTACGGCCGACAAGGTTCTCCTACCAAACCCAAATTTGTGCACGTGGGCATGCTGTAGCGGTTCCCTCCTATAATCACAAAACAATCTAATGAGTAGTAATATAAAATAAAATAAGTTAAATACCTTCTTAGGTAAAATCCGTCGTCCTCAACATTTTAAAATATGAATCTCTATGCCTGTAGGCCTTTCAGGACATCCGTCCCATCTTCAGCAGTTCATTCTTCGCTACAGCATCCAGTATGACGTTTGATGCTTCGTCGTGACGAAGCCACATTCGGACCAGCAGCATCAAACATCATACTGGATGCTGTAGCGAAGAATGAACTGCTGAAGATGGGACGGATGTCCTGAAAGGCCTACAGGCATAAAGATTACATATTTAAAAGTTGAGGACGACGGATTTTACCTAAGAAGGTATTTAACTTATTTTATTTATGACTCTCCACCTCAACGGTTTTAACAATGAATTTATTAGTATTGAGTAGTAGTATATTGCCAACTTACATAGGGAATTATTGAACACCATATGTTTTTAAAATGTGTTTTACAGGGCACGGCGGGGATCCTATTTTTAGCGATTTCTGAAGGAATTAAACTATTGAGGCTTTTCTCATAAAAATATTTTTAAAAAATACGTATCTTTATCGATCATACCTACTAAATATCGAAAATGATCATATATATATATATCATCATCATCATCATGAACAAATTCGTTTTAGGCCATGTGGCCTGTACGGTAAACCTAGCGAAGATGGTCTTGATCTTTCCACCGATGTTTTTTCGAGAGATATATACTATGACCAATCACATATATATATAACTTATATATATATATCTTGAATGCTGTGGTATCGAGGTAGCGTGCTGCCTTATCACGCAGCGGGCCCGGGTTCGATCCCCAGCCGGGACAGTTTTTCTGGGTGAGGTTTTTATCGGGGTTTTCCTCACCTGTAAGACAAGCGTCAGGAAAACTTTAGGGCCGAAACGGTCTCCGAAATCATAAGGCCATCGCAATCATCATAATTCATATTCATCATAGATTAAGCTTAGGATTAGGGACTCTCCTGGCGCACCACTATCATCATAACCCAATCATATCATCGGGGCAATGTAACCCCGCCTTCAAGGCGCCCCAACCTCAGAAATGGGTTACAAGTACGCCATGCCAGGAGAGAACACCAGGAATGTAGAAAGACAACCTGGGGAATTTGCAAATATATATATATATATATATATATATATATATATATCCCTATCCACCTGGAATAAGAAAGAAAGAAAGATCACGAAATTTATTAATACAAGAAATAAGAGCCGGGATGACAACAAGAGGACTGGGAGGACACGAAGTGGATGAATAAGGACGAGTGAGGAAGGAAAATAATATTTTAGGCACAAAAAGGTGTGTACACATTGAAGATATATATAAGTATATAAGGTGAACCTGAATTCTACCAACAAACGTTCACAAGCTGTTCAGTGATTTTACTGAGTGATTTGATATAAGGAACCCATGGTCTCCGGTGGCTCATTATCGGGTAATTTAATTCGTTTTGCTTTCTGTGAAGCCCTCTTTCCCGCTGATAATTATAATTTTCGCAGGCGTATGTGGTTTCAATATAGATGACATCAGCATATTTGCAGTGAATTTTAGTGAATACCTTGATGAGCAGTTTAGGAAAAGTTGAGCTGGTAGTGTGGCCAGCTGGTTCACCAGATCTAACTCCCATGGACATTTTCTTCAGGAGTCACGTGAAAAGCCTGTTTACGTGACTCATGTCGAAAAGTATGGATCTGGTTGTTATAATTCTAGCAGCCGCTGACGACGTGCGCAAATCTCCAGGGATGCAAAAGAGTGCGCGATAGTCCATGAGAAGTCGCTGTGAAGTTTTTCATGACCATGGTGGTAGGCATTGTGAACAATTACTTTAAACAGTTTAACAATGTAATATGGAAGCAATCATATTCCGAATAAACAGTACAAAGGTGCTTGAGTTATAAAAATCGAAACAATGAAATTACTAGGGAATGAGCCATCGGAAGTGCATGCTATTATGCATTACAGGGACTCTTGTCGTCCCAACTCCTTTCGAAAACCGTTAAACTCAAAATATATAAAACTTTTATTCTACCAGTTATATTATATGGAGAACATGGACTCTTACTTTAAGGAGGAAAGAATATTACTAGTATTTGAGAATAAAGTTATTGGGAACATTTTGGACCAAAGAGAAATGAACAGACAGGTGAATGGAGAAGACTTCATAAACGTGAACTGCATGGTCTTTATAGGAAGCCAGATATAATAAGATCAGTTAAGTCTCGTAGACTGCGATGGAGAGGACATTTGACACGAATGGGGAATGAAAGAAGTGCATGGAATCTACTTGTAGGAAAACCAGAGGGAAAACGCATAGTTGGTAAACCGAGTAGGAGGTGGGGGAATCACATTAACAATGATTTGATGGAAGTAGATTATACAGGAATGATTGGAAAACATTCGCTCAGGGTAGGTATGTGTGAAGAGCTTATGTCAACGAGGCCATGAACCTATGGGTTCGATAGTGCCAGCGAGTTAGTTAATTATCAGAGTAATAGATGTTTCGAATAGGTGGTTACTAAGGGAGGAGGGAACAATCGAGAACAACCAATATTATAAATTGACTACCCGAAGAACGTATCTCGCAGGTTCCATTGTCTATTAATTTGTGACACTATGTATAGAAAGTCCACCGCTGTGGTCTCGAGGTAGCGTGCTTCCTTGTCACGCAGTGGGCCTTGATTCGATCCCCGGTCGGGACAGTTTTTCTGGGTGAGGTTTTTATCGGGGGTTTTCCTCCCTGTAAGACAAATGTCAGGAAAACTTTAAGACCCAAACGGTCCCCGAAATCATATGGCCATCATCATCATAATCATCCTTATCCTTATCATCATCATCATCATCATCCTTCACCGGTGTGGAAAGCAACGGGAAGCTACCACACCTACAATTCCCTAGTAAAGCTGCAAAGTATATTATGAAAATGCTATGATTGCAGTGAAGACCTGCCATCGGGCAGAATTACTATGGATGGATGTATAGAAAGTCCACCGCTGTGGTCTCGAGGTAGCGTGCTGCCTTGTCACGCAGTGGGCCCGGGTTCGATCCCCGGTCGGGACAGTTTTCTGGGTGAGGTTTTTATCGGGGTTTTTCCTCACCTGTAAGACAAATGTCAGTAAAACTTTAAGGCACAAACGGTCCCCGAAATCATATAGTCATCATAATCATCCTTATCATTATCATCATCATCCTTCACCGGTGTGGAAAGCAACGGGAAGCTACCACACCTACAATTCCCTAGTAAAGCTGCAAAGTATATTATGAAAATGCTATGATTGCAGTGAAAGACCTGCCCTCGGGCAGAATTACTATGGATGGATGTATAGAAAGTCCACCGCTGTGGTCTCGAGGTAGGTGCGTGCTGCCTTGTCACGCAGTGGGCCCGGGTTCGATCCCCGGTCGGGACAGTTTTTCTGGGTGAGGTTTTTATCGGGGTTTTTCCTCACCTGTAAGACAAATGTCAGTAAAACTTTAAGGCACAAACGGTCCCCGAAATCATATAGTCATCATCATCATCCTTATCATTATCATCATCATCATCCTTCACCGGTGTGGAAAGCAACGGGAAGCTACCACACCTACAATTCCCTAGTAAAGCTGCAAAGTATATTATGAAAATGCTATGATTGCAGTGAAAGACCTGCCCTCGGGCAGAATTATTATGAATGAATGAATGTATAGAAATGCTAGACCGGGTGAGACCTACCTAAGACGCAACACTGATGAGCATGACAGTCTCTAGTGTCAGTGCATTGATTGACGGTAGAACCTCTTCCGTGGTGAAGGCTATGTATTGCCGGAGCCAACAGTGCTGACAACAATACCAGTATACTCATCTTGAACCTGCACAGGCAATAAAACTTTAATTTCATTTGATATTCCCATAAAAATAACTGTTCTTCTATATCGAACACCTCACAATTCCTCATCCTTCCCTGTTTCAGCCAACCACTTCTGGAATTCCCTCCCCTCGTATATCAAGGACTGCCCGACTCAAAAACTCACTACATGTTTCCTTAGACAATTTAAGTCATGCCTCAAATGGGATTCAATTACCAATCACATTTCAATGATTTTTTAATTACAACCAACCACAGTCGTGTTCACCTCGAGTTTGTCAAACAAGTTTATCATATTAAAGAAAGCTCCTCCTTTTAACATTCTGAATAGGTCATAGCATTATTTTGCAGTGACTGACTCTCTAAGAAATACTGCTACCAGATTGTATATATAGTGCACGAATGTCAGTTGTTAGCGCTTGCGGGAAATAATATGAAAACATTTGTAGAAATTTATTATACCAAAAAAAAACACTGTTTGCACTTTCTTAAACGAATTATTTCCCAGGAAATAATGTTGCAGGAAAATATAATTGACATACTTATATCATAGGATATCAGAAATTAATACATATAATGTTGGTTATAAATTTCTCCAATAGGGTGCATTCTTACAATATTGCGATCCTTTGACAATAAATAATATGATCTGGTTGCAGTGATGAACAAGCGTAACAATCGTTTCTCATTTTTTTTTAAACATCGCCGTTTACATTAAATAAATAAATATTTTAAAATAACTATATTTAAATAATGATTTGTGAGTAAACAGCTTAAATTTATTCGTTAAATAGTCCTAACAAATACCAATCTTGATTTCCAAATTCTCTAGATAAATTGGAAATCACTCGTGGCATTACTTATGATAATTGGATATATAACCATGTTCCATGTATACTTTTATTATCTCTTCGTGTTTTTAACTTCCTTTACCAAGCCAATTAATCAAATTATAGGTTATTATTGTTACTATTACTATTAATATTGTTATTATAATTACAAATTGTATTTCTTTCCATTGTTAACTTTATATTCTGTAGTCTGCCTATATCTAATATCATCATCATAGTACATTCACGAATTTAGGTCATTTGTTGACCTGTTTCGGCCTCAAGAGAAATACCATCCAGAAGTCTTTTGAATGGACGTCCTGGTCTTCTTCTTCCTGCAGGTTGATATCTTAACATTTGTTTGGGTATCCTGTGATCTTCCATTTGATGAACATGTTGCATCCATCTTGACTTATAATCAGAAATTTTGTTTTCTAAAGGTTCCATTGTAATTCTTCTAAGATGTCTTCATTTTTTTTTTGTGATCTGGTAGTGTGTATCCTGCAGTCCTCCGAACGTATCTCATTTCAGCAGATCTAAGTCTCTGTATACCTTCTGTTTCAACGTCCATATTTCGCTACCATACAAAAGAGTTGGAAGAGCCAGTTTTTTATACACTTTTAGCCTTGAATGTTTTTGGACTAACTGTAGCTTAAAGATATATCATTAATCATGTAGATAATTCGCAATTGTTATTATATGTATAATTTAACCCTGGTGAAGTGGAAGAGAAGACTTAGTCTTAACTTCATCAGGTAAAATAAATAAATAAATAAATAAATAAATAAAACATAAAAAATAACATTGTAGCATGAGCTTTTAACAAGATTTTCATCTTAAGGTCGTTGCCTCAGAAGAAGCGTGACCGTGTTTGATCGCCGGTGAGGTCAAGTTTCCTGGGCGAAGGTTTTTTATTTTATTTTTATTTTTATGTATTTATTTTTTGAGTTTCTCCTCACGTGTGAGACAAATATCAGGAACATGTAAGTCCCAAATTTCTCGAATACCATTCGGCCATCATAATCATCCACATTATCTATCTATCCATCTATCTATCTATCTATCTATCTATCTATCTATCTATATATCTATCCATCCTTCTATCCATCCATCCTTCTATCTATCTATCTATCTATCTATCATCTATCTATCTATCTACCTTATCTATCTATGTATCATCCATCCATCCATCCATCCATCCAATCCCATCCCATCCCCTCAATCCAATCCCATCCCCTCCCCATCCCCATCCCCTCCCCCCCATCCCATCCCATCCAATCCATCCCATCCACATCCCATCCCATCCAATCCATCCCATCCCATCCCATCCAATCCCATCCCATCCCATCCAATCCCATCCCATCCCATCCAATCCCATCCCATCCAATCCCATCCCATCCAATCCCATCCCATCCCATCTCATCCAATCCCATCCCATCCCATCCCATCCCATCCCATTCAATCCCATCCAATCTCATCCAATCCCATCCCATCCCATCCATCCCATCCCATCCAATCCCATCCCATCCCATCCCATCCAATCCATCCCATCCCATCCCATCCAATCCCATCCCATCCCATCAATTCCATCCATCTTCATACAACCCTACTTTTCCTTATCGGAATTAGGTTGCTCCCTAGTGGCAGTCTTTTAAACGAGTTAATTTAGTTACCCTTATTTACCTACAGATATATAGCGAGTGATATGGGGTCAGCACATCCCCTCAGTGAGGTACCTAGTTGGCAACTGAGGTATTACTTGGATGGAAAACTGTAGGTAAATGTTGCACATATGTATTTTTATTCAGGCTTGCGGTTCTATTTAAACTCCAAGCGCGATAGACCTAAAAGGCCCTTAGCCTATCAGTCGGCTGCTGACCTCACGTCCATATGTTAACCACAAAGGTAGACGATCATCTAGCTAGTGTAGGGGTGACATATGGTCAGCATGTCGGGTCCCCCCAGCCGTTATAGCTGGTCTTCTCAACCTGGAGTCGCTACTTATTGTAGCTACCCAAATGCCTCACGATGCTGGGTGGGCACCGGTCCCATAATGGGCGAAATTCCATGAGAAAAGTTCTTCCCCCATGGGGACTGTAACCAGCGCAAGTCCCGCGAGCTATGCGTCAAGGCTTCTTGCACTCGGCTAGAGCGCGGTTCTGTTACGAGCCTTAAAATCTTCAGACTCGGAACAGACGGCTTAAAGTCCCTCCCGGGGGTATTGTCCCTTGAATGTTTCCATCCTAAAAGTTCATCAACCCGCATCCCTCGGATCTAGAGACAAGGAACAAACCACTAGTCCACCGCGGCCGAAATCATCCATATTATCTTAGTCTTAATCGGCCGCGGTGGACTAGTGGTTATGATCCTTGCCTCTGGTCCCTAGGGTCGCAGGTTCAAACCCGGCCGGGGTCGATGGATTTTTAGGATAGAAAAATCCAAGGAGCAAGCCTCCGGGAGGGTCCCGAGTCTGAATATTTTCAGGCTCGTAAATGATCCTTAAGCCTGAATGGAAAGGCCTATAAGCAAAATTTATCGAATTTTCCCGTCCTAGTAATACCTTGGTTTCCTATATGTCAGTATGAGGCGGAACGCTGGCCACGGACCACTCAAGTGACATCTATACGAAAACAAGTGTAACTAAATTAATATGGTTCAAATTCTTCCCTGTAGGGAGAGAGCGCCTAAATCTCTCTTAAGGGAAAACATGGGCTTACAAGAAGAAGAAGATCTTAGTCTTATATAAATACTTCAGTGAATTGTGTGTATTGTTTTAAATGTTCGTGTTGTATTGATAGTGGCCTTGGCATTGATCAGGAAGGTCATTCATGCCCTTGTATGATCAAAAAAGTATGGTTGTGATTAATAGTTTAAATTCCTCTCCCGACAGGTCGTGACCCTGTAATGCCCGGGTGTCGTGGGGCATATAAAAGTATATATACGGAAAGGTTCAAGTAAGGCAAAGAAAGAAAGAAATTAACGAAACTCTTTTGTAACCTATTATGTCCACTGTATTTAGATATCTACGAAATTCACAATGGTTTAAATCAAGGGGATGCACTATCTCCTCTGCTATTCAATTTTGTACTAGAGCATAAATTAAATATTTAGAGGATAAATAAGAATTAATAAACAGTTGCTGATGATTATATATAATAAGGCGATGGTGAGAAAATATTAAAACAAACACACGTCATATGAATTAAATAACACTAAGAAACTGGGACTGGAAGTAAATAGAAAACTAAATAAATAAATAAATATATATATGTATATATAGGTCTTCGTCTAGATTGTTGTCTATCACCGACAATGTTAAAAATATTTGTACATGAAATATTAAAGAATTGGAGGAGAAAATGTTCAAGCATGGAAATTCCTATTTCAAACAAAACTTTATACAACTTACATTTTGCAGATGATCAATTGTTAATTGCACAAGATTATGAAGATTTATAATATATGACTAGAAAATTAATAGAAGAATGTAAAAAATGAGGATTAATTTTGAACACGAAGAAAATAAATATTTATCGATTGGTGAACCAGAAAAAAATTTATTTTGGACACTGGGAGAAACAATAAAATCTTGTAGTGATCACATATTTAGGAATTAAAATAAATAAAAATGAAAGTTATGAAGAACAAATAAATATAATAACGGAAAATTTGCAATTGCTTGCCTCAATGGAACATTGTGGGATAAAAATATAAGTAAAAAAAATAAAATGAATATATATCATACAATTGTTAAAAGCATAATTACTTATGGAGCAGAACTTTGGCCATTAACAACAAAAACAAATAAGTATATTTGGCAACGGAAATGGATTTTATACGAAGGGCAACAAGAATTTCAAGAAGAGAAAAAATAGGAACTCAGATATAAGGGAGAAAATGAAGATTAAAGACGCTATTTTAGATTATATTAAAACTCAGCAATTAAGATGGTACGTACAAGTCCAGCGAATGGAGGAGGATCGACTACCAAAATATGTTTTGGAATGGAAACCTGAGGGAAGACGAGGCAGAGGAAGACCTAAAACTTCCTGGTGTCAGGGAATATGTTTATACATGAAGGAGAAACATCTACAACCAGGAGATTGGATGGACCGACAAAATTGGCTATTAGGAATCGGACGATGCCAAAGACATTAATCAACCGATGATCTATCTATCTATATATATTAGCGTACCCGGCAGACGTTGTCCTGCCCGAATGTTCAATTCTCGTGTCATGGCCGGACGATAAAAATATGTGACATTTTTTACCATAAAATTCACTAATTAAGAATTAACTAGATATTATTAAACAAGTTCGGAAGAAAACTCCTGTTGTGGCTTAAGAAACGTGCATGATGACATCACATTGTTTTCGCCCGGAATATGTCGAAATCCAGATGACTGCAGATCTGATATAAAAAAACCTATAACCCGATCGCAGAGCCACCAACCGAGGCCAATTGTGAATCTAAACCATCCAGGAACACACTTGAACACACAAAAAATTTCATCAAAATCGGTGCAGTAGTTTAGGCATTTTTAATTCGTGTTTCAAGTAAACATCCACTCTAAGTGTTGGATTTCGCTATTTTTGGAAAATACCTACCTCGGTTTATTTTAATCCGATATACTGAGTTTCAAGGTGAAACATAAAAAAATGTGACTAGAGCAATTTTTTAAATTTTCACTTCAGGTGAACCACTGCGCCTAATGGTTTTAGAGTCCAATTGTGAATCTAAACCATTGAGGGACCCAATTACACACACACAAAAAAATTAATCAAAATCGATCCAGTCGTTTAGGAGGAGTTCAGTGACAAACACTCATACAGAAGAATTATATAGATCTAATATATAAAAATCAGTGTTTGTTTCTTGGTTTGTTCCATATAGATGCAGGCCTGTATCTTCCATTTCATTAACGCAGTTTAATCTCTCAACTTACAGTTACTTTTACGAGGCACACGCCAGCAGGGCCTTGCAGTGACAAGACCTGTCGGGAGAGGGATTTTAACTATGGATCACACTCATACTATTTTGACCACACAAGGACATGAAACGCCTCCCCGAGTAAAGGATCAGAGCTCAGTGTCAGGGCCTCCTTCGAGACAATACAACATTAAGACGAAACGCACCAATCACACACACACACACATTCAAAATAAACATGGTGAATATGAGAATGATGATTATGATGTCCAGATGATGATCGGGGACCGTTTGGGCCTGTTTCCTGACATTTGTCTTACAGGTGAGGTAAAATCCCGAAAGAAAAAACATCATCTAGGAAAATTGTCCCGCCCAGGGATCGAATCCGGGCCAGCTGCAAATGAGGCAGCGACACTATCCTGAGACCATATATATATATATATCCATCCATAGTAATTCTGCCCGAGGGCAGATCTTTCACTGTTATCATAGCATTTTCATGCTATCTTTGCAGCTTTACTAGGGAATTGTAGGTGTGGTAGTTTCCCGTTGCTTTCCACACCGGTAAAGGATGATGATAATGATAATGATGATGACCATATGATTTCAGGGACCGTTTGGGCCTTAAAGTTTTCCTGACATTTGCCTTAAAGGTGAGGGGAAAAACCCTGATAAGAACCTCACCCAGAAAAACTGCCCCGACCGGGATCGAACCCGGGCCCGCTGCGTGAGAAGGCAGCACGCTACCTCGAGACCACAGCGGTGGACATAGGCCTATATATATATATATATATATATATATATATATATATATATATATATATATAGCCACGAGAGGGCAGTGAGACCGAGTTCCCGCTATCTCTCAGATGGAGAATATATATAAAAGGGGGAAAAAAAAATGTTTGTGCTAGGATGCTTGGATAGCGTAACTGGTAGCTCACAAAAGTATCACGTTAGCTGTCCTGGGTTCAGATCCCGGTTCAGGCGTTTATTTTTCTTTTCATGTTTATTTATTTATTTAATGTGACCATTTTCGGTGTCTATTGGTAAGATGTATGAAGAGACATAGAAATGTTTCAAAAATATTTCATGAGAAGAACAACCTTAAAGGTTTCATTCCTTTCGGAATTCGTTAAAATGACTGCAATAAATCGAATGGAATATAATTTTTTTTCGCATTTATATTGATTCCGTAACCTTATTTATTTTCCAAGTCAACTTATCGCATCATGTCAACGCGTTGTAAATACGTCTATCTAATCTATGAATGTCATCCTACTTATCAATAGCAAAGTAAATTATGTTAAGTTTCAAAATAAAAGTGCATGGAAGAACTGGTATATTTATGGCTGAAGCTTAGCTGAGGCTGCAATTTCGAAACGAATTCGTAAATAATTCAAGAGTTGTTCATTAATCAATTATCAAAAGTAATATCACGAGTGGTTTCCAAGTCATCGATAAATTCACGAGTCACGAAGTGATGAGTGAATTTATTTAGAGGATTTGGAAATCAAGAGTGGTATTTGTTAGCACTATTCAACGAATAAAATCAATCTGTATTACTCAAAAATCATTATTTGAATATGGTTATTTTAAAATAGTTATATATTTAATGTAGACGGCGTTGTTTGAAAACAAATCAGAAATGTGTGGTTATGTTTCATTTGTTTATCCACTGCAACTTGGTCATATCATTTATTGTCAAATAGGATCGCAATATTGTAATAATGCGCCATAGTGGAGAAAAAATTAAACACATCAAACTGTATATTATACCCAACATAATAGGTTATTAATTAATTTTTTAGTAAGCAACTCGGTAAAATCATTGTTTAAAAACACAATTATAAAATGTGTAGTTCGAAGGAATCTGTTAATTATTTGCTATATTCAATGTATTTGTTGGAGAGTCAGTCATTGCAAAATAATGCTCTGGCCTGTTCAGAATATAAAAAGGAGAAGCTTTCGTTATCACAAAAGCAGAAGCTGGTAAAGAGAATTCGATGAAGAACGAGGTGAAACACGACTGTCATTGGTTGTAAAACAAAATTCATTGAAACGCGATTGGTCATTGACTCCCATTTGGGGCATGATTTAAATAGTATTATTAATTTTTGCGACATGTCTTTACTCATCCTTAGAATTTTGATGGTCCTCAAAGTAGTCTCAGCGTTTCTGCCAGTCCACTAAGACAAACTGAAAACCGTATTTTCACAGGTATTTCAAAACCCTCTCCGCAGACTTTCGGTACTGCTTCTGAATGTGGGAAACGCCTCCTGCGATGGTGATTCTTCTGATTAGGGAATATAAAAAAGTCACTCCGGGCTAAATCCGGACTATAGGGAGGATGAGGGACGCACTTTACTTTGATTTCTGCAAGATATTCATCAATGCGGCCTCGCATTACTTTCCAGCAGCATCCAGCTTATTTTCTGTGACTAATATGTTTATGACACTCAGTGCAATTTTCAAGATTTCAGAAAATAATTTCAAGATAATTTGTCAATACTTTCTCACTATTACAGCAGCGGTGTTGATATTTTCTACTGTAAGAGCAATAACTGGAGCCCAGAGTCCACCTTTTTTTGAAATTGATTTACAAAATAAAATGACAAGAGGCACCGTTATTAGTGTGAAATCCTAGTTTTCGAGGTAGCAAAGGCGATTGATGACGGTCCAGATGCCATTTAAATCAAAGTTTGACTCCCAGAACCCCAAGAGAGGTGAGGAGTAATAATAAAATGTCAACAATGACCGAAATTGGGGTCTGATCTATAGTACTGATCGTTATGCAGTTTGCTTCTATTACTCCTAGTGGGATGAAAGGGATGACCTCTGAAAAATAATCGACCTATATATACAGAGTGTTACAAAAAACACCGACAACTGAGATATGTTGATCATTTTAATAAGGTACCAATGTCTGAAAATGACGCGTTTTCACACTATGAGTACCTAACGTCTCAAGAGTTCCGTTAGTTTGATTTCAAGACTCAATACTTGATAATCGAGTCACATCAAGTTTTTAAAATATCCACCTCCCATCTCATTGCAGAGCGTACATCGGCGATGTAGTTATTGACGCACACGTTCTAATACGCCTGGCTTGGTTGGATTATTTCTGCAGCAGCGTGGATTCGGGCTATGAGAACCATCCGTGACTCTACTGGAGTCTGATGAACAGACTGTTTCATGTCGCCCCACAAAAAGTAGTCGAGAGGGTTAAGATCAGGTGATCTCGGAGGTCATGGGACTGGCCCCCTCATCAAATCCGTCGACCTGGATACGTGGTATCCAAATGTCTTCTCACATTGGCATCGAAGTGAGCTGGAGCTCCGTCGTGTTGCAGCCACATTCTTTCGCGAAGCCACGTATCATAGGTTCCGTACCTGAGAGTTGTTGTCAAGTAATGAATCTTCAAATGCTTCGAATTAAAACTGATATTGAGACATAATTAACTAGTCATAGTGTAAAAACGCATCATATCCGGACATCGGTTCCTTATTAAAAATGATCATATCTCAATATACTACCTCACCTCCGTTGTCGGTGTTTTTTGCAACACCCTGTATATCAATGTTAATGTATCCATAGTTTGCGGAGCTGCTGAGATGAGTACTGACACTCCTGATGCCCTCTAACTTCCAAGTTTAGCCCCCGTTCCATGGGCGTGTCAAGGGATGAAATTGAATTGTTCAAAATGACCGAACTAGTATCAATCCAAAGTTTTGGGGTCGCTAAGTTGATTGGTGATAAGTGCGGAGTTAACAAATACCCGGGTAACGCTGGATAATTTATTACATAATACAAATGAGACTTTGGCGTTGCATCTCTGAAGGTCAGTCAGGAAGTTCTCTGTGTAGGATCGGCTTCACACTAACAGAACACTTCTTTTACAATATTATTATTACACGCAAGACGCGATGTCGTGACTCAGTTTTCAAGGTCATGTGATTATGTACAGAATAGAGAATATTGTGCTATGTTCTGTTATCTCACCGGCAAAACGTTTAGCAAATTTCGATAGAATGAAGCTATTGAGTTAGTTCTTATGAAAAATATTTTTATATTTTTGTAAATATTCATCGATCCTACTTAAGAACCAAATTGTTATAACTCCTATTTTTTATATTTTTAGAGAATTAATTAAGCTTTAACAACCAAATCACAATAACGCAGTTTTGAAGATACATTTTCCGATCATATATGCACAATTTTATATAATTATGAAGCTGAGATTTTTTTAAATATAGGCCTACGAGGTCAATCATAAATATGGCTATACGTTTGATCGCGTTGTGTGATGAAAATATTACCATTACAGGAAATATGAATTACCGCTGGAAAGGCAATTATTCAAATTACAACAATGGAATAAAACAAAACAGTAGATGTATTACGTCATTAGTCAAAATGACGTTGAATATGCAACAACAAATTACAATTGCTGCATAGGCAATAACGTATGCTAATGATCGTGAGGCGCAAGACGGGCAAGACGTGAGTTTAACGTAGCATTGCAGCCGTTGACTGTGGGGAAGTGGAGAAAACGACTGCTGGAAACGGGAAGGATGCAGAAAATCAAACCTCCTGGAAGGCCTGCCTCGCATTAGCACGGATGCAGAAACAACGAAGAGAATTGTGGAGGCGTTCGACGCTAGTCCACAAAAATCAACTCGCCAAGCTGCACGTGAGCAGTGATTTGTTTTGATTTGTTCTATTGTTGTAATTTGAAGGATTCCCTTTCCAATGATAATATCATATTTCCTTTAATAATAATATTTTCGTCACAAAATGCGATCAAATGTATAGCCATATTTCTGAATCACTCTGTAGTTTTAAAAATGGAGTTGCAACAACCTGATTCTAAGCAGGTCGTGTAGGCCTATGTATGAACAACCCAAGGAACAATTCTTCCGGAAGAAACTTTAAACCGTGGGTCCCGAATCTGAAGTTTTTTGGATCGTAAAAGATCCTCAAGTCTGAATAAAGAGGCCTCTAAGCAAAATTTACCTACCTTTTCATCCTAGTTATGCCTTAATTGTCCATTAGATGTCTCAATGGGTCGCTATGTTGACCGCATGCCATTCATGACATATTTGGGAAATAAGCGTAACTAAATTAACTTGGTCCAGTAATTCCTAACAAAGGTGAGGCTTAGGCCCAGCATTGGACTGTTATATATATATATATATATATATATATATATATATATATATTAGTGTGTGTGTGTGTGTGTGTGTGTGTGTGTGTGTGAGAGAGAGGAGAGAGTGAGAGAGAGAGGGTGGGAGGGAGGGAGGCAGGCAGGCAGACAGACAGAGAAGATCCTGTTAATGCTTAAGCGTTAATTTTTCGGAACCAAACTTGGCATTATAGTAATGAATAGGGCAAGGCATTTAATGACATATAAATTGGTAAAAAATGCAAAATAAAAATGCATTTATGGTCTAAAAATGCAAAAAATTGACGATAAAATAAAAAAAATGACGAATAAAAAGTTAAGAATTACCAATAAAAATACTATTTATTAGATTAAGTACTCACTTGGTTACTGAATAACATAAAATTTAACTTAACATCAAAATATTAAAAGAAAAGTATTTAAAAATACATATTTCAGTACCTTTTATTGCAGAAAATCCATTTCAATTACACAGTGCACTTTTACAGCAATTTTAATTGCAGTAACAATCAGAATAAGGGTAAAGCTAGCATAAGCTATATGAAATTGAATAAAATTCCTATAAGAGGGCGAGTTCATTATGCACATACCTTGAAAAGGGGTAGGGTAGTAGTTAGCAAAACGACTACTTAATTCCAAGAAATTGTATTGACAAGGAAAAATACTGAATTATAATAAAAATCTTAAATCAAATACAAATAATGTCACAGCCTTCTGGAAAAGTGTAAAAAATGCTCAAAATGACCTAACAATTGTCAAAAAATGACCTATTCCTAAAAAAGTTAAGAAAATACAAAAAATGCCCTAACGAATTGCTTTTATTTAATCCGTTTTTTAATGCCGTACATTTTCATATATGCAAACAATGTTTCAACCTTCATAAGAAAAAGATGCAAAATCATTAATTGCCTTGCCCTAGTAATGAAATAAGAAAAGTAAACAAAATCGGACCATTATGAGTGGAGGTTCTCCTGAAGCGAAAATTTAAAAATCGCTCTAGTGTCTACGATTTTCGTTTTTCGCAACGAAACTCAATACTGTATATCCCATTAAAATAAAACAAGGAAAATGTTCTCATAAAATAGAGGAAATCCGACTATTACGAATGAGGGTTTACCTGAAAGCCTTAATTTAGAAATCGTTCTAGCGACCGCCATGTTTGTTTATTCGCAACGTAATTGGATACATAAATTTCCTTTAATTAACGAAAGTAACATATAGCTATTCCGTAAACCACCAAAATTCAACGATAAATTCAACGTTATGATGAATTCGCTTTTGCGTGAAGCGCGTTTATATACGTAGTGAATCGAGTATAAATATATCATAATTAATATAAAGGAAATAAAGGAGATTGTAATAACTACAGGGGAATTAGTTTGTTGAACTCATGTTATAAGATATATGCAAACATTCTGAGAAATAGAGTAAATAATATAATGAAAACATTTCTCTTAGAACCGCAACATGGGTTCAGGAAGGGCACATCATGTTGTGACTGTATTTTCACTATGATGGATTTGCTTGAGAAAAGAAAAGAATATCATTTACCGATATATATAGTATTTATAGATTATGTTAAGGCTTTTGATAAAGTGAACAGAAATAAAATATGGGATATAATGAAACAATGAGGTCTTCCAAATCACACAATAAGAGCAATTCAAAGCTTGTATGCCGGAACAAGTATAAGAATTAAAATAGATATGGACAATCTACAGCCAATATAGAGGTAATTCAAGGAGTGAGACAAGGGTGCCCTTTGTCGTCGGCTTTATTTAATATATATATATATATATATATATATATATTATATATATATATATATATATATTGACGAAGTCTTGAGAAAATGGCAAAATATGTTATTAAATAACTTTAGTTTTGATATTAATAAATTGTATACACTCATTTTTATAGATGATCAGGCAATTATATCAACGGATGAAGACGGCTTACAAAGAGTCATTTTTCAATTTGGGAAAATTGCTGCTGAATATAACTTACAAATATCCCCAAGTAAAACTAAAGTGATGGAATTTCATGGCAAAAATCCAATAAGAGCCAAAATAATAGTAAATGATTTTGTAATAGAACAAGTAATGCATTTTAATTATTTAGAAGCTTTCTTAAGCAATGATCAGACAAGAGATATTAATCCATCCATCCATAGTAATTCTGCCCGAGGGCAAGTCTTTCACTGCAATCATAGCACTTTCATGCTGTGCTTTACTGCTTTACTATGGAATTATAGGTGTAGTAGCTTCCCGTTGCTTTCCATACCGGTGAAGGATGATGAAGATGATGGCCGGATGATTTTCGGAGACCGTTGGGCCCTAAGCTTCCTGACATTTGTCTTACATGTGAGGAAAAACCTCAAAAAAAAAACCTTACCCAGGAGCCTGTCCCGACCGCGAATCGAACCCGGGCCCGCTGCGTGACAAGGCAGCACGCTACCTCGAGACCACAGCGGTAGAGGCTGAGATATTAATAGGAAGCGTAATATGTTTCAGCCCACCGCTGTGGTCTCGAGGTAGCGTGCTGCCTTGTCACGCAGCGGGCTCGGGTTCAATCCCCGGTCGGGGCAGTTTTTCTGGGTGAGGTTTTTATCGGGGTTTTTCCTCACCTGTAAGACAAATGTCAGGAAAACTTTAAGGCCCAAACGGCCCCCGAAATCATATGGCCATCATCTATCATCATCATCCTTATCATCATCATCGTCATCATCCTTCACAGGTGTGGAAAGCAACGGGAAGCTACCGCACCTACACAATTCCCTAGTAAAGCTGCAAGCATAGCATGAAAATGCTATGATTGCAGTGAAGGACCTTCCTTCGGGCAGAATTACTATGGATGGATGGAATATGTTTCAACATATTTGCAGTACAATTAGAAAAATATTAGCAAATAAAGTTCGTAAAGAAACACTATTAAAGTTTTACAAAGTTTTAGCTATTCCTGTTCTGTTGTATGGCTCGGAATGTTGGACTCTCACCAAAAGTTTAATAAAAAGACTGGAAGCAGCCGAGATGAAATTCGTACGATATGTGACAGGGTGTACACTTTTGGACAAACGGAGGAGTGAAGGTATTCGTGAAGAATTACAAGTAACTAGTGTGATAAAAAAATAGAAGAATATAGAAATAAATGGTTTGAACATGTTAGTAGAATGAGTGAACAGAGGATACCTTATAAGATGTTAAATTACAATCCACAAGGACATAGAAGTCGTGGACGACCAAATAAAAGATGGATCGAGTAACTATAATATGGAGTCGGAACAGATCAGGAATGGACTAAACCGTGACGGTAGATAATGAAGATGATGATTAATAATTATATGATATGCCATTCAGATTTGCATGGCAAATACGCTTCATTTATTGGTCTCAATCCTTGGTCTTGTTACACAATATTTTTCATTTCATTATTCCCTGTTGTTTTGTATTTTACTAGTTCATTATTTTGTATTGGCCTATGCATTATGTAGGCCTATATGTATCCCTGTGGGATTAGAGCGCTCCCTTGTGGGAGTGTTTCAACTAACCTAATTTCGTTATGTTTATTGACCCATAGATAGGCCTATCTATGAGTGATATGGGAACGGAATATTACCTCAGTGGACAACATAGACATTACTTGGATGGGCAACTCGATAAATTTTGCACACAACCTCTTTATTTAGGCTTGGGGTTTTTTTACAAGCCCGAAAATCTTTAGAGTTTAAAATTCCTCCCCGAGGACTTGCCCTTGGATTTTTCCATCCTAAAAATCCATCGACCCATCCGGGTTTGAACCCGCGTCCCTCGGAATAGAGGTAAAGAACATATAACCACTTACCTACCGCGGTCGACTATAGGGCTATATTTATTCATTCATCCTGCGCCATAGCCGGTAGATTTAAGTCATCATATCTTGGCGCAGATCTAAGGCACACGTTAACTGAAGTTCCCATAGAGGAAGAATTTCGCCTACTGTAGGATCGTTGTGCACCATACCGTCGTGATGCATTTAGGTAGATGTAATAAATAGTGGCTCCAGGTTGGGAAAATCAGTTATAACAGCTGGGTGATCCGACATGTTGACCAACTGTCACTCTTATACTGGTTGTAGTCTACCTCTATGATTAACACAAATTGATGTGTGGTCTACAGTCGATTGGTAGGCCAATGGGCTTCTCAACTGCCGCGCTATGGATCATAGAGAACGAGCTATGGATTGAGTGTAGGCCTACATATAGTAAAGTAAAGTAAAGTAATCACGCTACAGGCCTCAAGAGGCGCTTCGGGTAGTAGCAGGTTAAGGCTCCTACTTTTTTTCTGGACAATCGGCACCTGATGTCAGCCGGGTTGTCAGCCCTGGGTGACGGCCGCCTTTACCTCCAGAACAAGCGTCTGGTATCATTTCCGTTAGAGGCTGAGTCGACCCCAGGGCCACAGTGCCGCCAGAAGGTTTGGGTCAGTTCAAAAATCCTGACCCCCACCGGGAGTTGAACCCTCGACCTTCCGGCTTGTAGCGCAGTGCCTTAACCGCTACACTACGGGGTGCTCCCGCCTATATGTAGTCTATATATATACACACACAAGGTAATGTGTGTGTGTCCACAGCTGTGGTCTCGAGTTAGCGTGCTACCTTGTCCGCAGCGGGCCCAGGTTCGACTCCCGGTCGGGACAGGCTCCTGGGTGAGGTTTTTTCGGGGTTTTTCCTCACCTGTAAGACAAATGTCTGAAAGCTTAGGATCCCAACGGATTCCCGAAAATCATCCTTCACCGGTGTAGAAAGCAACGGGAAGCGACCACACCTATAATTCCCTAGTAAAGCTGCAAAGCATAGCATGAAAATGCTATGATCGCAATGAAAGACCTGCCCTGGTGGTGGTGACGGTGGTGGCGGCGGCGCTTGTGATAGTAGTGTAGTAATTTATGAATGAATGTTATGTTTTGTCTTAAATGTTCGTGTTGTCTCGATAGTGGTCTGGTACTGACTGATCTCTCATCTAGAGAGATTCTACATCTCCATTGTGCTATTAAAAAGTACTGTATATAACGTTACAAAGTTATAAATATTCTGATAGATAGTGTTTTTGTAAGGTAAGGTAAAGGTGCATTAATGTCAAAGAAGTAAAATTATATAGGGCTATTCAGAAAGAAGGAACAGGCTTCAAACATTTATTTCTTCCAAACAAAAATAGAACACAATTCCAACGTTCCTGGAAAGAGAAAAGTTCAAAGTTCACTATTTTATGCATTCAATATGAGCACCGTATGTTACACGACCAATGACAAAACGGTGGCTCATTTCTTGCCTCACACGAATCAGCTGGTCTCTAGTTACCGAATTCACAACTTCATCAATCCGTTGTCGCAGATTTTCAAGAGTGTCAGGCATAGGGGGGGGGATAAAAACACGGTCTTTTACTTAACCTCACAGATAAAATCACACGGGGTTTTGGTCTGGTGACCTGGGAGGCCACAGGTGATGAAGTTGATCTCCTCCTCTTCCAATCCAACATCGCCAATGCGACCCAGATCGAAACGAAACTTCAAGCAACAGCGCCAACGCGGCCGTGATCGGAACTTCAAACTTTTCTCTTTCTAGGAATGTTGGAATTCTGTTTCTATCCTAATATTATAATGATATTGTGAAAAGAAAAAAATGTCTGAACCAGGAATCGAACCGCGGACCTCTCGTTCTCCAGACTAGTGTGCAGCCACTACACCATTCTAGACTTGGCACAAACATTAAGTGGACTGCACACTAGTCTGGAGAACTAGAGGTCCACGGTTCGATTTCTGGTTCAGACATTAATTTTTCTTTTCACAATATCATTATAATATTATATATTATCCATTATTGGAACAGTGTTAAAATAACAGTATTGTGTTTCTATGTTTTGTAGTTTGGAAGAAGCTCATCTTTGAAGTCTGTTCCTTCTTTCTGAATAGCCCTGTATTATCTTCTTCTTCTTCTTCTTCCATCCAAGTATTAGGCCAAGGCCTGTTACGATCCTATAGAAAATTTCCCTCCAGCATTTCATACGACGGCCCAGTGATATTCGTCCTCTTGGTATATAATTATAAACAGCTTTGGGGATCCGATTTGAACTCATTCTTTCTAGATATGTGTTTCCAATTTAGTTGGTACTGTTTAATATATTCCAAAATTGGCGTAGTCTTCAATTCTTTTAAGATATCAGTGTTCCTTTTCCGATACCATCTAGTGTTCTGCGTATTATTATGATTATGATTATATTATTATTATTATTATTACTATTATTATTATTATTATTATAGTGCAATTTTCTATGATGAATATTTTCCCGTAATTTCGTTACCTTCATGTAAAGTTATTACTGTAGTGTAAATTGAGACAAATGTAAAGAATGAGTCTCCAGTTTATAAACCGTAAAGATAAGAAAAATTGCTAATGCTTCGTAATATGAATTATTTCCAAGGATGCAATATCGTAAAATTTATAAAATAACGTTGTGGTTTACTTTGAAGACCTCTCGTCATTTCCTGACATATACTTACGTGATGAAATAAACGCCCTCGTAACGAAACAAGGAAGCAAGAGATCATGTGGGAAGCTCATTTTCAAGACGTCTCTTGTACACTTGTACAAATACTGACATTTTGTAGGCCTATATCTGCCTTCTCCGTAGATTACTCCATGCATATTTTGCTTCAGAACATCCTTTACATCACTAAAAAATTTGCGTAAGAAGTGGTTATTACAATTAAATTTGACTCTTGGGTTAAACTTTACAACCTACGACGCGACGTTTTTAATTCCATCATAAACTCCTGTCAAATTTTATTCTTAGGGTTTTATTTTTCAAATCCCCCCCCCATTTACAATGATTTTTACATTTTTTCTAACAATTATTTCAATATATTTTTCAGTGATATTTAACTATATATTAGCATGAAGACGTCACAGCCATATTGATTTTAATATTCTATGCAACAACAAAGACGTGTTCCAGTGCAGCCAACATATAGTATGTACTAATTAACTATACACATAAACTTCAGAATTTCATAACTTACTATTTATTTTTGGGCGTTGCATTCTTTCACAGGTTAGAGTGTTTAAATAGTGTTAGGTTAGCTTTTAGATTGGACTTTCACAGGTTAGAGTACTTAAATTGTGTTAGGTTTGCTTTTAGGTTCGTTAAATATATTGTATATATGCTGTGATTCGATAATGTAAACCGCTTCGCGTTTGATGGCGCATGCGCATGGTGCATGATTGGAACTTCAAACATTTTTCGCGACATGTTGTAAAGTATTTACTATTCTTGTTTACAGAAAAATAGCGACTGTAATGATTGAAATAAAAGTAGTTTGAATAAGAGAACGAAACCTTTTGCTGGATTATGATACTTCCCAGACATTATGAAAATGGACTAGAGATTTTTGAAAATAAGCTCTTCAATATAATACTGTAGGCCTACTCTATTCAACCGAATTCGGACTAGAGGTGCGATGCTCACCTCTAATTCAAATATTGGCGGCTTCAAACCCAGTCAGAGCCAATGGATTTTTACTGGGAATATCGATCACTTTAACAATTAGTCTATAACTGTAATATTATTCGTAAAGAGGAATTGAAAAAAATGATAATTGTTTACTGTTCTATTACTTACCTAGGTGCACATAAACAAATTCAAATATACTGTCAACTAACCCAAAAAATGTATTGTAGTGCCTGGATTTGATCGGAATTTCCCCGACACTTGGGTAATTCCGATCACCTTATTGAAAGCTAAAGTAAAAGCTGAAGTACACAAAAATGCAAAAGTTTCTGGTGTGCAAATAAAAGTCACACACGTAATTCTTTGCTGTGTCATATCCACTGCATTCTGCGTGAACCTTATGAAGATGAAGTGCACCTGTACCACAATTTGCTGTCCAGATCTACATCACAACAGGCATCTTTCACCAGGTGCTTAATTGCATTATTTATACGTTAATAATATCATAAAAAATATTCAAACAATGCGGAGTCACTTTTACCACTCGGAATAATTCCGGTCAGTATTAATCGGGTTAACACAACGTGCCATGTTGGAAATTGTGACACCATTTCGTATTGGAGTAAAATGTTGAAACTGTAAATAATTATTTCATATTAATATTCATCCTGTTATCACAATCTGTAAAAAAATAATATACAGGGCTATTCAGAAAGAAGGAACAAACTTCAAACATTTATTTCTTCCAAACTACAAAAAATAGAAACACAATTCCAACGTTCCTGGAAAGAGAAAGCTTCAAAGTTCACTATTTTATGCATTCAATATATGAGCACCATGTGTTGCACTACAAATATCAAAATGGTGGCTCATTTCTTGCCACACACGAATCAGCTTCAACAATTCGACGTCGCAGATTTTCAACAGTGTCAAGCATAGGGGGGATAAAAACACAGTCGTTTACGTATCTCCACAGATAAAAATCACACGGAGTTAGGTCTGGTGACTTGGGAGGCCACCGGCGATAAAGTTGATCTTCTGCTCCTCCTCTTCCAATCCAACGTCCTGTTGTGTCGTCATTTTAATACAAACAATCAACATGACATTGAATAGCACCAATGCGGCGGTGATCAGAACTTCCAACTTTTCTCTTTCCAGGATCGTTGGAATTATGATTCTACATTTAGTAGTTTGGAAAAAATAAATGTTTGAAGTCTGATCCTTCTTTTTTCAATAGCCCTATATTTAAATGATAAATACCTAAGGTACCATATATAAATCAGCTTAGTTTCCTTACAAGAAAAATATATGAAACACAAAATGTCCACCACATATCAGAGATGCTGTTCAACTAGCATTTACATTAAACAGAATGCTTGAAACACTTCGCAGAAGATGACAACAGTTATTATAGAGGTTTCTGAATAAAATCGTGATCGGAATTACCTCCATGATCTCCCTCACTTTACCCCTAAAACTCCTGGTTGGGGTACGTCGTAACATAATAGGTTAAGACAATACGCTGCATGCAAGAAAGCCAGGGGTTCGAGTTCCGGTGGAATCAGATTTTTAAACCGGTCTAAATTTTTTGACGCCAACTAAATTGTGCAGGTTATTTAAACGTGTCGGACCGCGGTGAAAACAAATTAATGTAAAACTACTTATTACGCCCTTTTGCATATTGTTTTATTCAACACGAATTAAATTCGTTTTTATATTTTCTTACTTAACAACCTCATAGGCTAGTGGTCAGCATTTCTGACTACAGTTTATGAGGTCCCTGGTTGGATTCCCCTTCAGAACATAGACATTTTTCATTTAAAGGAAATAATTTCTGTGGTTGCCCTTGGTCTGGAATTTCGGTTTCTGGAATTTCCTGGCGCTTCATTATCATTAATTTATCACCTTACATTTCATCAGGGTAACGTAACTCCGCCTTCCAGGTGCCCCATGTGAAGAAATGGATTACAATTCCGCCAGTGCCAGGGGAAAAAGCCAGAAATGTCATAAAAGACAACCTAATGGTATTGGACAAAACATAAAGCTTACTATAAAAATAAAACAAATTACACAAATGTATATGTATATCATAGGCAAGTAAAGCCAGAAATGCCATAAAAGACAACCTGAGAAAATATTTTCTCACGGAATTTCGGCTAATATGGAATCGATACCCACCCAGCATTATGAAGAATTTTGGTAGCTACAATAATTAGCTACTCTAGGTTTAAAAATCAACTATAACGACTGGAGACCCGACATTCTGACAATATGTCATCCATATACTGATCGTATAATCGTCCATCCTGTGCTTAACACTTATGGACGTGAGCCCAGCAACCGGCTAGTGAGTCAAGAGTCTTCTAGACGTGTCGCGTCATGGATTTGTAATGATTTGAAGGATGTCCTGAAGCAAAATGATGACATTTGTACATAGAGTATTCTTGAATGTCAAAACTACCTTGAAATTTCGCACAGGGAAGCGTTATGATGTAACATAGGCGTGTCCAAAAAATATCTGCTGTTTTAAGGTGCAAGGCACAGAAATCGAACCCAGAATACAGCAATGGCAGCCAACTGTACGGAGCAGATGCACCTCCCTGCATGAGTTAAGCACAGAGTGGAGTGAGGCGGGACGAGGCGCGGACGGTAGGTTGTGAGGGTTTTCCAGTTTGCCAATACAGGAGTTGTATTACTTCCCTATAGTTTAAATGAGAGATTTTAGTGTCTTGCAGATTTTTTTTTTTTTTGACACGACCTTTGTACACCACAATGCTTCTCTGGAAGAAATGTCAAGAGAGGTTTCGACATGCAATGGTTGGCAGTTCTCTTGTAAGAAGAATGCAGACATACAAACCGTCAATTTTGTTATAAAGTAGACAAGAGACTTTTGAAAATGACCCGATTTACCTGAACATCTTGGCAGCAAACACTTTCTCCTACTGAATTCTAACAACTCCCTGACAACTACAAGTTCAACATTAAACATTTTATAAAACTTTTTTTTTATGTGCGAACTTTTACATTCCTCTGATAACCCTCAATAAATGATAAACTTTATTTTTCTCTGCAGTATCTTTAACATAGTTATGTCACCATCGCCATAGATGATACTGCAGCCCATTTAGAGCCCTGGCCGCTGACGAGATCTTTCTCCATTCATCTCTGTCTAACGCATTCCTCAAATTAAAAATATGAAATATATACCTGAGATCTCATTCGTCCTCAACTTTATGAAGGCTGTAAGATGTGAAGTACTTTCGGAACATATGCTCAGCATATAAATTGGTTACACGCTGAGGATGGAGCATATGTTCCGAAAGAACTTTACATTTTGCAGTCTTTATAATGTTGAGGATGACTGGCATCTCAGGTATCTATTTTATATTTTAAATGTTACAGCTACCACACATATAATTCCCTAATAAAGCTGCAAAGCATATCATGATAATGTTATGATTGCAGTGAAAGACCTGCCTTCGGGCAGAATTACTATGGATGAGTGGATAGTGACCTCAACAGTGTTTCGTCATGAATTTTAAAAGTATTAACGCCTTCCTTCTCCATCCTCTAACACCAAGCTTCTTAAGATCTATTCCACCTAACCATCTCAACTTCAGTCTGCCTATTATTCTGTTTCCTTCAGTTTTAAGGATAATGTATTCTATATATCTTTGTAAACGTACGAATGTCTGAGTCTGGGAACAAGGAATACAATATTCATGATTGTATGCTGACTTGTCACGCAGCGGGCCCGGATTCGATCCCTGGTCGGAACAAGTTTCCTGGGTGATAATTTTTTTCGGGTTTTTTCTCATCTGTAAGACAAATGTCAGGAAACGTTTAAGGCCCAATCGGTCCCCGAACATCATCTGGCCATCATTATCATCATTAACATATTCATTAGATTTAGGATTAAGGCCTCTTCTGGTGCACTATTACCATCGTCATCACTTATCATATATCATCGGGGCAGCGTAACTCCACCATCCAGGCCCCAACCTCAGAAGTGGGTTACAATAACGCCATGTCAGGAGAAAATACCAGAATGTCGAAATGACAACGTGGTGGCATTGTATAAAAAATATTCATCATTGTATTTTATTCGCCTGCTTCCATTTTCGTTCACTGGTACAAATATTCTCCTGGTGATTTTTTTCTCAAAAACCCTGAGTTGCCCTTCATAACTTTTCGAGTGTGTCCAAGACTCACCTACATATTATAAGGACAGACCTTCATAGAGGTTTATTTATAGATCAATTTAGTTTTTTTTCAATTTGTCAAATGTGATAATTTTAATGTGTTTTTGGGAATATAACATCTGTTAGCTAAAAAAATTCTACAGCTATGTCATTTGTATTAATATTTTAACACTGTGACTGAGGCATTGAGCATATCTCTGTATCCAGGGAGATCCTCCATGTTCTTGTGTGATAATTCCTATATTGGTTTTAATTTTAGAATAAAGTTTCATGAGGGATTTAATCAGAATGTTGAAGGAATTGTGATGAAACGTGTGTGTGTGTGCGCGTGCGTGCGTGTGTGTGTGTGATCTCACGTTACAAATCCTCTCTCAACATGTTGTGCCATATAAGACTCGAGTGGCGTGAGTCATGTAAAGTTCCTATAAAGAGATACGTTTGACTAAGGTAAGGAGAGAGTGGGAGAATTAACACTGTTTTATAAGTTAGAGATTTTTCAGTTTAATTATTCTGTTAGTTTTGTAATTATTATGTTTTGGAGAGATCTGAATGATTGTATTTTAATTTAAAATACTGATACCGGGATTAGATCTACTTAGCCTATAGTAAAGAATAAAATCATACACATCTCCGATATCCAGTTATCTGACATCCATACGAATATTATACTCTTAATCAATTGATTTTGCGTTTATTTGATGAAAATCCATATCTATTTAATTAAATCAAAATAAAACTTCAAGTTTAATTTTTATTTAATTATATAGTTATACTCTTACATATATAATATAATAATAATAATATAATAATAATATAATAATTATTATTATTATTATTATTATATCATCATTATTTATAATAATAATAATTTATTAATAATAATAATAATTATTATTATTATTATTATTATTATATCATCATTATTTATTATTATTATTGTTATTATAGTTATTATTATTATTATTATTATTATTATTATTATTATTATTATTATTATTATTATTAATTTCTTGGCTGTAGTAATGGATGGATAACGGAGAAGTATGAGAATATCCAGGTTATAACTGAACACCGACCTCTGCATTTATATCCCAATACATCTAGTAATAATGAGATTATATTATTGAGCGATTCCACGAAAATGTCATAGCGAGGTGAAAATTTTGAAACTGACGCAGAAATAAATCTGTTGATGTAATATATATCTGTAAATATCAAATTTTGTAATTATATAAGAAAATGTTTCAAATGTGCATTATTTTAATCTAATAATAGCGGTAGAACTTGTCATACTCCAAGCCTGAAAAAATACGCAAAATTTTGCCAATTTCTTGTTTAATGATTTGGTCGTAAGAATTCGTTTTATTTCACAAAATCTTTTGTTATACCATACTTTGGTCCTCCTTGTTCGTAAATTAAACAATATTAATTGGATTTTAATATTCTATATACCTTAAATGTGTCCTATGTATTAGAAAAGAAATGGATGCATAAGAGACTGTTAAG
Source organism: Diploptera punctata (assembly GCA_030220185.1). NCBI lineage: Eukaryota > Metazoa > Arthropoda > Insecta > Blattodea > Blaberidae > Diploptera > Diploptera punctata. The sequence goes on from JASPKZ010000435.1 coordinate 1,287,603, forward strand.
ATAACAAAGAGAGGTTTACAGTGATATGGCATGTACAACGGATGTCGGAAGACCAGTGGCCTAAACGGGTGTTAGATTGAATGGTACCAGGCAGAAGGAAGAGGGGGAGAAGCAGAAGAACATGGTATGAGGGAATATATGATGCCATGATGAAGAGGGGTATGGAAGAAGGACAATGGGAACATAGGAATCTCTGAAATGCAGGAATTAAGGGCGAATTGCTGTAAAGTGAAAATCCTGTATTAAGTATTATTATTATTATTATTATTATTATTAGTATTATTATTATTAGCATTATTATTATTATTAGTATTATTATTATTATTCTTTTTTCTTCTTCTTCTTCTTCTTATTATTATTATTATTATTATTATAGTAATAATTTTTATTTATTCTGACAGAGTTAGGGTCGTAAAGCCTTCTCTACAGGAATTTTTCATGTCCCTATTTCATTCCCTAGTCGTACCACATATTCTGCCCTTCGCAGTCTATGAGACTTATTGCATTAATTCTTATTGCATTGCATATAATTGCATATAATTGCATATAATTCTTATTGCATTGGTTTCCCATAAAGATTATGTAACTCATGGTCATGCAGTCTTCTCCGTTTACCTGTCAGTTCGCTTCTCTTTGGTACAAAAACTTTGCTAAGAACATTTTATCAAATACTCGTAATCTTTTCTCCTCCCTTAAAGTAAGAGTCCATAGGCCTATATAGCCAAACGGGAAGAATAACAGTTTTATATATTACTAGCTAATACCCGGCGTGCGCTGCTACTCCTAAATAAATGTTAGTGTGTTTTTACCACCAGGCTTGAGCTGCTATGCTTGCCCGGGAATCTGCTTATCCCGATCTTCTTGTCAACAATGAAAGACAAAAATGGTCATTGTGAGTTATCCGTAGAAGGTAAACATATGCTGTCGCGGACTTTTTTGTAGAGTTTTTTAAGATGTTCAATTCCGTGTACATTAAATTGGTGTATTTGTTATGGTTTAGGCAGCGTAGGCCATTTAAGCGTCAAAATAAGGACTTTATTTCACGTTTTACGCTACAAATAGTGATTTTTAGGGGTGATGGGGTTGAGTATCACAACTCTCTTAAAGCCTACGTTCATCCCCTGAATCTCCTGAACATTTTTCAAAAAGCCCATATCAATCGGATGAACGGTATGGCAGAGCACGCTTGCCCGTTTATCTACTTATCCCGGTCTCCTTGGCATCAATGAAAGACAAAAATATTGTGAGTTATCCGTAAAAGATAGACTAAACTTATGCTGTCGCGGACTTTTTTTGTAGAGTTTTTTGAGATATTCAATTCTGTATACATCCATTTGGTGTATTTGTTATGGTTTAGGCAGCGTAAGCCATTTAGGCGTTAAAAAGGGACTTTATTCCACGTTTTTCACTACAAAGGGTGATTTTTAGGGGGAAGGGGCTGAATATCACAACTCTCTTCTAGCCTATGTTCATCCCGGGAATCTCCTGAACATTTTGCAAAAAAAACCCATCAAAATTGGATCAACGGTATGGCCACGCATAGAATACGAACGAACGAACAAATAAACAAACATTGATTTTTATATATTAGATTAATTTAATGTTTTTTAGAAAAGTTGTATTGATAAGAGTCCCATAATGCATAATAGCACGTGTTTCTAGAAATGTTTATTTTCATGAGTGCATCTCCAATAGCTTTATTACTGTTGTATGCACTAAAACTATATGGGCGCTAATGGTATAATGTTGGATCGGGATAAGTTGAATTAATTGAGAATTGTGCGCCACTTACCTGGTGTCGCGTTGACTGCTCAGCACGACTTACTGCTTCTTAAATAAAAACAATATAAAGCATCTTCCTTCCTCCACTGAGCGCCTTGGACAAGTCAGGGTCAATCTGTGACGTCATACATTATTACGTCAACAATATTTTTCGCTCGAGATTCACATAATTTGTCATTCCAACAATGTTCCACCGAGTGAACTGAATCTGATATCGTCTGAAACTTGTGTTCTGAAGGTCTCGACTTCAAATGTTGGGATCTCCCAATCTGGCCTTGGATTTGTCGTTGTTTTCATTAATCGTAGAGACAGATGAAGACTCTCATTTTCATTCACGATTCGTCACAATTTATTGCAGTAAAACTTCAATCATTTACACGAACTCGAAAGAAAATTACCCCATGTTTGTGATTTGCAACTATCATTAGAAAATATTACAAATAGAGGCGGTTTTTATGTCATATATTTTTTTTAAATCCTTATTTTGAGTTTCGAGTAAGTAAATAACATTATATAATAATAATAATAATAATAATAATAATAATAATAATAAACAATAATAATAATCATCATCTTCTTCCTTCCAAGTATTAGGCCAAGGCCTTTTACGATCCTATAGAAAATTTTCCCTCCAGCGTTTCATAGGACGGCCCAGTGATCTTCGTCCTCTTGGTATATTATTATAAACAGCTTTGGGGATCCGATTTAAACCCATTCTTTCTAGATGGTGTTTCCAATTTAGTTGGTACTGTTTAATAGGCCTATATTCCAAAATTGGCGTAGTCTTCAATTCTTTTAGGATATCGGTGTTCCTTTTCCGATCCCATCTGGTGTAACCCGCTGTTCTGCACATGAATCTCATTTCACAAGCCGTTATTCTGGTTTCATGTTGTCTTTTTGGTGTCCATGCTTCACTACCATATGTCAACACTGGTCTAGCCAAAGTGTTATATAAACGTAATCTTGTGTTCTTTTGTACAAGGGATGGTTTCATAACTTGATTAATAATTCCCAAACTTTTATTATAACTAGTAATTTTTTCAGGGATATCCATTTCATCCCAGATAGAGAGATAATATCCAAGATATTTAAATTGATTAGATCTCTCTAAAATTTTAATCTGGAGACAGATTTTACTTTGTATGGGGTCCTTCCCATCAAAATGCCATAATTTTATTTTTGTTAATTGATATTTCCATATAAAATTTGGCAGCTTTATTCCTTTTTTGTTTTTGTAAATTATGAACTGATCGTTGCAAATCATTTTCGGAAAGTGTCAGAAGAGCTAAATCGTCTGCAAAAAGAATAGCATCGAGTTTGAGGTTCCTATTGATGGGTATATATCCTCGTTGTGTTTTCCTCCATTAGTTTATTAATTTATTCATATACATAATGAAAAGCCCCGGTGAAAGTCTACATCCCTGTCTTACTACAGTATTTATCTTTTCCCAAGAAGATAATTTGCCATCTTGTTTAACAGAGATTTCGTTATCTTTATAGATGTTGAAGATATTAGTAATATATTGTTGTGGAACGTTATCATCAGCTAAAATTTCTAGTAATATATTTCTGGAAGGATCAAACTAATAATAATAATAATAATAATAATAATAATAATAATAATAATAATAATAATAATAATATAGTCGCTTTACAGGAAGTTAGGTGGCCAGGAGAAGGTAGTCAGGAATCAGGAAGCTTTGCATTATATTACGGGGGTGCAGAAAGACCTGCATTTGGAACGGGTTTTTTAGTCAGGAGGAAGATCCTATCCGCTATCCGAGATATTAAGTTTGTTAGTTATAGGATATCATACATAATTCTAAAGGGTAAACGACATGATTTTATAATTGTAAATGTACGTGCCCCCACAGAAGATAAAAATGACAAGATCAAGGATGAGTTCTATGAAGAATTAGAATGCTTATTTGATAGCCTTTCACGATATCATATGAAAGTTGTGTTAGGAGACTTTAATGCAAAAGTGGGGCGGGAAGATACATTCAAACCAACAATAGGCAAATTCAGTTTTCATGAATATAGTAACGACAACGGGGTTAGATTAGTCACATTTGCCACATCAAAGAATCTCATTGTTAAGAGCACAACATTTCAGCATAAGGATATTCATAAATACACCTGGACGTCCCCAGATGGAGAAACTCGGAACCAGATAGATCATGTACTAGTGGATAAAAGCTGGCACAGTAGCATCATTGATGTTAGATCAGTTAGAGGGACAGACTGCAATTCGGATCATCATCTGGTCAGAGTGGAAATCAGACAACGGCTATCGCTTATGAGAGGAACAAACGCTAAAGATGATTCTGTAAAATATGAATTTAAAAACTTGAAAAATGATGAAATGCGGCAAGAATACCAAATCAAAATTGCTAATAGATTTGAAGTACTGGAATCTTCAGATGACAATGTGGCAAACGAAGAAAAAACTGATATAAATAAAGAATGGGAGGCTATAAGAGATACTATTAAATTGTCAGCATCAGAAAGCATTGGTTGTTTAAAAAAGAGGCAAAACAAGAAATGGTTTGATGAGGAATGTGCCGACATTGTAAAGAAAAGAAAGCTAGCAAAAATGAAATGGTTACACGAGTCAAATGAGGTAAATTTAGAGCAATTGGTTAGTGTTAGACGGGAAACCACCAGGTTACTAAAGAGTAAAAAGAGGGAATATTTGAGAGAGAAGATTAATGATCTTGAAATGAATGCAAAAAGTAGGAGCATTAGATAATTATATCAGGGAATTAGTATAGAGGAGAAAGGGTTTCAGGCTAGAACAAACATAATTCGGAATGAAAATGGGGATATGATTGCAGATTCTAGGAGTATATTAAATAGATGGAAAAGTTACTTTAATCAGTTATTAAATGTTCATACAGAACAGGACATTGAGGAGGATAAGTTACAGACAGCAGAAATGTTAGTCGCAGAACCAAGTTCATTAGAGGTGGAAATGGCGATTTAAAAATTGAAGATGTATAAAGCATCAGGTTCAGATGAGATCCCAGCAGAACTGATAAAATCAGGGGGAGAAAAATTGATGGACAAGATACGTTGGTTGCTTAGTATGATTTGGGAAAAAGAAGAAGCTCTTCCAGATGAATGGAAGGAATCAATTATTGTACAAATTTATAAGAAAGGAGATAAAACTGATTGCGACAACTACAGGGGCATCTCATTACTTTTAACTTCGTACAAAATTCTAACAAATATATTAGTAAGCAGACTTACTCCCTATATTGATGGCATTCTAGGAGATCATCAAGGTGCATTTAGAAGAAACTGATCTACAACAGATCAGATTTTTAGTATAAGACAGATTTTAGAAAATAAATGGGAATATAATGGTACTGTACATCAACTATATGTAGACTTCAAAAAAGCATATGATTCAATTAAGAGGGAGAAGTTATATAGTATCCTGCTGGAGTTTGGAATTCCTAAAAAGTTAGTTAGACTTATACGAATGTGTCTAAATGGCTCAAAGAGTAGGGTGCGTGTAGGCAAACAGTTTTCAGACACTTTTGAAATCCAGAATGGGTTGAAGCAAGGAGATGCACTATCTCCTCTACTATTTAATTTTGTACTAGAGCATGGCATTAACTCTTTAGAGAATGAGGAAGGCTTACAACTGAATGGTATTAATAAGCTGTTAGTTTATGCTGATGATGTAGTACTACTGGCCGATAGCGAGGAGATACTAAAGGCCAACACGCACACACTATTGAGTAACACTAAGAAATTGGGACTGGAAGTAAATATCAGTAAAACTAAATATATGGTCACACGTAGAAAATCAGTATATAATGGAAATGGACAGCTAATGACAAATGAGGGAAATTTTGAGGAAGCGGCTAAATTCAAATACCTAGGAACAATAATCACAAATAGGAATGAGATGCACAAAGAAATTAAATATAGGCTCAATTCTGGAAATGCATGCTATTATGCATTGCAGAGACTTTGGATGTCCCAACTCCTTTCAAAAACATTAAGCTGAAAATATATAAAACTATTATTCTACCAGTTATATTATATGGGTGCGAAACATGGACTCTTACTTTAAGGGAGGAAAGGAGATTACGAGTATTTGAGAATAAAGTACTTAGGAACATTTTTGGACCAAAGAGAGATGAACAGACAGGTGAATGGAGAAGGCTACTTAACAATGAACTACATGGTCTTTATAGGAAGCCAGATATAATAAGAACAGTTAAGTCTCGTAGACTGCGATGGGCAGGACATGTTGCACGTATGGGGAATGAAAAACGTGCATGGAAGCTTCTTGTAGGAAAGCCAGAGGGAAAACGCCCAGTTGGTAGAGCAAGAATGAGGTGGGAGAACAACATTAACTATGATTTGAGGGAAGTAGATTATACAGGGAATGATTGGAAAGCATTAGCTGAGGATAGGGATGTATGGAGAGCTTATGTCCGCGCGGCCATGAACCTGCGGGTTCGATAGTGCCAGTGAATAAGTGAGTAATATTGTAATTTAGATGTAACACAATTTTTTTTTATTTTTTAAGACCTGGTTGAGTGGCAGACAAGGCCTTAAGGCCTTAACTCTGCCAGGTAAAATAAAGCTATTATTATTATTATTATTATTATTATTATTATTATTATTATTATTATTATTATATACATACACACAGAGTATTCTTAATATTGCTTATACGTTATAATGAATCACCATAAGCTACATTATACTCCCTATGTTGGGGAAACTCACGTATGGTAAAATGTTTGAGAACTGTAATAATTCCTTTTCCACATTCATTTTAATAACTTAAAATAACATAACATGAAATATTTTTACATGATTATAGAGAAAAAATATTGCAGGTATTTCATTAGAATTTTTATCACAAATCTCGTACTCCTAACGTCACAGATCTTCCCGGGAGTGCGATATGTGACAGTCTAAATATCGGTATATTGTTCTCATGTGCGTCACCTGACATCTCGCGGAATAACACATTCATTACGTTCGTAGTACTGTTCATTCTTGTAAAGCAGCGGTTCCCGCCTTTTTCGACTCGCGAACCCCTTCCACAACGATCTGAGTTGGGTGAATCACTGACTTTTAAATATACATACAGTGGACAAGCATAAAATTGAATTCCAAGCAAAAGGTTTAATAACCTTAAATTAACTTAACCCTTAATGGTTAAAACCTAAAGTTACGGCTTAAAAGTTACACAACGTGTAGGCCTAGTTGTAGCGAAATCAAATGCATTTCTAATGTTATTACTTAACTTAAATCAAGCATTCGCCGTATATATTAATTTATTGTGGAAATAATGTGATGAATTCCCAATGTTACACATATTAACAAAGTACATTGTATGGCTAATTTCATCATCATCAGTATCAAGGATTAGACCTGGTGGTCTATTCTGATCTCATGTTAGAATTGATCTATCCATCTTTTACTGGGTCTTCCAACATTTCTTCGTCCTAGTGGTTTGTAATGAAGAATCTGTTTCGGAATGGTATTGTTATCCATTCTATTGATGTGGTCCATCCATTCATCTCTGTATTGTGTGATTCTATCTAATAGTTTGAATATATTCAGTTCTCTTCGTATATCCTCACTTCGCCTTTGATCCATCATTGTATAGCCAACCACACTCCCCAGAAACCTCATTTCTGACGATTCTATTCTTCGTTCCTGGTTTTTGGTTAAGACCCAATGTTCCAATCCATATAGTAGTGTTGGAACCGCCATTGTTTTATACAATTTTAAAAGTGTCTCCTTTCTGGTTCCTTTGAGACTTCGTTTTATGGTGCCACACATATAATTAAATTTATTTATTTTGTTTTCAATGTCTTCACTTTAATTTTAAAATATTAATAATAAAATATTATTATTATTATTATTATTATTATTACAATGCTGCATACATGAAGGAAACAATAATAGGCCTAACCTCGAAACCCACCATTACGGAAAAGTTTTCGCGAACCACAGGTTGGGAAACGATGTTTGTAAAACGACACGTAACATCATTTAACCTTTAAATTAGCAATGTATGCCTAATCCTGTAAGACAACCTTAAATTAATTTAACTTGTTTAATATTTTAAAGTAAAACAACATATAAGTTGCTGAAATTAAATTCTTACGTTCATTAGCAGGCTATACTTTGTTAGATAAGAAATATAATGAAGAAATAAGAACCGAATTAAACATCTACAGTGTAATAGATAAAATTCAAGATATGATTGGTTCCAACATATTGAAAGAATGACACCCGATAGACTTACATAAATTTTACTTCACTACCAACCCAAAGGAATAAGAAATAAGTTATTGGTCGCCTCATAACTAGATGAAGAGATACGGTCTCTTGATGTGGAAACAGGCTTATGGCCTAATTCCATGACGTAGATGAAGAAGAAGTAAAGAACCCTGGAGACTCCATCAGAAGGACACTGTAATGAAAAGACAGCTATAGCGGGACTTAATACAGGACACCTTAAAACTTTTCAATAATAGACAAAAAAAAAACATTCCTAATCTGCCCAAAGTGTAATACAAAATAAGCATCTCCACAACACTTCCCAACGGATCTCTGGAATCAACCTGAAGATGTAATAAAACTACTTCAAAACAACATTCTAATGGACATGGTTTTGAAGAATCTGGGATAATCAACAGCAACAATAGTTTTAATAAAATGAAAAACGAACAAAATTACTTAAATTTGTGTCGAATTACACAATACAGGGTAGAAGTATCATAAGTGCATAGATTCTAAGAATGAATTCCTTCTCATAAATATGACGTCTTTACATTTTGAGGCAATAATGTATTGTTATCATATGTAATGCCACGAGCGATTTCCAAATTATCGATAAATTCACGACTCACGAAGTGAGGAGTGAATTTATGTAGAGAATTTGGAATCAAGAGTGGCATTTGTTAAGACTATTTAAAGAATACAATTAAACTGTTTACTCACAAATCATTATTTAAATATAGTTATTTTAAAATATTTATATATTTAATGTAAACGGCGATGTTTTAAACAAATGAGAAACGATCGGTACGCTTCATTTGCTTCTTTTGTTCATCACTGCAACCAGATCATAATACTATTTATTGCCAAAGGATCGTAATATTGTAAGAATGCACCCTAGTGGAGAAATTTATAACCAACGTTATAGGTATTAATTAATTTGATGTAAATATGTCAATTATATTTTTCTGCAACGTCATTTCCTGGAAAATAATTCGTTTAAGAAAGTGCAAACAGTGTTTTCTTCTTTTTGTGGTATAATCAATTGTTACAAATGTTTTTATATTATCTATCGCATGCGCTTTCTGCTGACATTCATGCACTATATATATATATATATACAATCTGGTAGCCGTATTTCTTAGAGGGTCAGTCACTGCAAAATAATGCTATGACCTATTCAGAATGTTAAAAAAGAGGTGCTTTCTTTATTATGATAAACTTTAGTTGGTAAATTTTAGGCGAAACACGACTGTGATTGATTGTAAATCAAAAAGCATTGAAATGTGATTGGTCATTTACTCCCATTTGGGGCATGAGTTAAATAGTCACAAACAATATTCACACTTAAATCCTGCGCACTTTTAGGCCTATTACTTCCATCCCGTATAGGCCTACAGTAATAACATAAGTTACAAATTATCTTGTTTTCGATGTGTTTCGATATTTAAATAACTGGCACGAGAATTAAGCGTTGAAGAAATATAAGGGCTAATCTTCCAGAAATATTGTGAAAGGAAACATAGGAAGTATTTTGAGAATGGCTACTCTATAATTAAAAAAATGTTTTCGGCGAAGTGTTCCCATTACAAGCGTTAGGATGCCCTTGGAATAATAGGAAGTTAAAGTTCAAACCTTCCAATTTTAGAAAACCGGTAGGAGATTTCATCCGGGTTGTCAGCCCTTGTGCAATGCCGACTTTACTCACAGGACAAACGTCATCCCTACTTCTCTAAAACACGATACCGGTAAACTTTTTAGAATTAGCCCATAATCATCCCATTTCGGGCAAGGGCATGGTGGCTTACGTTATATTCCAGGGTTAACCAATCCCTTGGGACTATCAGTTAACTTTTTTATGGATTGCTTTCATCTTTGTCTGTCTTGTGCTATTCTAGTCCACAGTGTTCCTATATGACACTTGAACATTCACTCCAACGCCTTTTTTGTCTTCCCACTTTCCTTTTCCCTAGTCTGGGTTCCCACATAGTCACTGTATAAGGATCCACTTTTTAGGATCCATTCGGAGCACATGACCCCACCCCCTCCGGTAAACTAGAAATAAATAAAACAGTTATTCTTCCAGCTATATTATATGGATGTGGAACAATGTCTAATACTTTAAGGGAGGAGAGAAGATTGCAAGTATTTGAGAACTAATGGTTTTAGTTGTTAAAGAGCGTCTTTAGATAAAATGGTACCTACTTGTCAGTAGTATTACTCAAAACTTGATATTTTTAAGTCCTTACAGGGCAAAGGTGATGATCCAGACGAAATGAGATTCCCTGGTCCTCCAGGTTGGGGGTTGGGTCGTAGGGATGACAGCCCTGCACCCGTAAAAATAGAATATGTCTGAGAAACCGAAAGAAAACAGCCGGACATATGTTCAATTAAAACGAATACTGATCGAATACCTAAAAAGGTTTTAAGGATTGAGATGGTTGAATGGTGTACAGTAAGATCTAAAACAGGCAGGAATCAAGAATTGGAAATAAAAAATAAGTGATCGAAGTGAATAGATGACTGTAAAAAAAGGAGGTCACGGTCAGACTACAAGGACCGTAGCACCAAGAAGAATGTAACGACGTGCAATTGAAATAAAACAACGAAAGTATTATCCAAAAAAATCAACAAAATCCGACCATTATAAATGTGGGTTTAGTTGAAACCGGAATTCAACAATTCCAGCCGGCACTTTTCTTTGTCACAATATATCTATATACCATACAATATTCAATTTAGTCCACCGCTGTGGTCTCGAGGTAGAGTGCTGCCTTCTCACGCAGTGGAAGCGGATTCGATCCCCGGTCGGGACAGTTTCCTGGATGAGGTTTTTGTCGTTTTTTTCTCATCTGTAAGACAAATGTCAGGACACTTTAAGGCCCAAACGGTCCCCGAACATCATATGGCCATCGCAATCATCATCATTCATATTCATCTTAGATTAAGCTTAGGTCTAAGGACTCTCCTGGCGCACCACTATCGTCATCATCGATCATATCATCGGGGCAACGTAACCCCACATTCCAGGCGCCCCAACCTCCAGAAGTGGGTTACAATTACGCCAATGCCAGGAGAGAACACCAGAAACGTCCAAAAAATGACAAACTGGGGCATTAAAAATAGATTAAATTAAGAATTAAATTAGAAATGTATTCTGTAAGAATACATTGGTTTAATTTATTCAATATTGTAATAGATCTAAAGCAATGAAAAAACGAATCGGTAGAAATTATTCAAATTTGTGTCAAATTATAGAACAATATGAAATAGTTACGGTTATGCATGGTTTGTTTTCGCTGCACTCCGACACATTTAATTAAGTTGGCATAATAAATTGAGTTTAACCAATTTAAAGGTTAACAAAATAAATAGTATTCCGTAAACCAGTAAAATCTGATCACAAATTTAATTTGCTGAGGAATTCTCTTACAAGGGAACTGTCAACCATTCAATGCCGAAATCAACCTCGACATTTCTCTCAGAGAAGCGTTCTAATGTACCAAGGCCATGTCCAAAAAAATTACCTGTCGTTTTAACTGCAAGACACAGAAATCGAAGCCAGAATCCAGCAATGACAATTCACTGTACGGAACAGATGGACTCCCTGCATGAATAAGAGCGCAGTGGAGTGTGGCGGGATGTAGCGCGGATGGCAGATAGTGAGGGTTATCCAATCTACCAATGCAAGAGTTGTATTTCATCCCTGTAGTTTAAATGAGAGATTTGGCGCTTGATTTTAGTGCATTGCAATTAAAAACGGCAGTTTTTTTGACATGGCCTTTGTACACCACAACGCTTATCTGGGAGAAATTTCAAGTTAGGTTTCAGCATTTTCAATGCTTGACAGTTCCCTTGTTAGTTTAGGTAGTTCCTGCGTGATGGACTTTTCTACTTTCTCGTCGCTCCTATGTATACCCCTTGCTTCACTTCTGAAATCATAGCGAGTATGCCCTGTTTCGAGTATCGTTTATCTTCGTTACAATGTGTACGAATACATAAAAAGCGTCGTTAAGTACAGGGTGTCCGAAAAATCTCTAACCACTTCTGGGAAGGAGCAGTTTAATTCAAATCAAATGTTTGTAGTATCAAAGAAGACACTGTAATTGGACGAAATCACTGTAGTTCGACATGACTGCCCTCCATATCGAAGCAGAGATGCCATCTCTCCTCAGCGCACCTAAACACACGCCGCGACATTGTTCGGGTAATTGTAATAATAATAATAATAATAATAATAATAATAATAATAATAATAGCTTTATTTTACCTGGCAGAGTTAAGGCCTTAAGGCCTTGTCTACCACTCAACCAGGTTTAAAAAAAATACAAACAAAAAATAGTCTTAAATCTAAATTACAATATATATCTATAAATATAAACGATTACAAGTTATGAATACAATACAATTAATATTTATAATGTATTTTGATTTACTCTAAATCTAACGAATTAAATATATATGTACAATATATATAAAAAAAACAGGAAAAGATTAATGACATAGTATAAAATTAAATAAATAGAGAAAAATTAATTATTAGACAACAGGTAACTGTATAAGCGTGACTTAAAGGTACCAAGTGTGCGGCAACCCCTGATATCTTGAGGAAGGAGATTCCAGGAGCGGGCAGAGGCTACTGTGAAGGAAGTAGAATAGGAGGAAGTGCTATGAAGAGGAATTGTTAGCAGACTGCTATCTTGTGATCTAGTATCAATATTGTGGTAAGAGGATAACTTCTCAAATCTAGACGTCAGGTAAGTAGGGATGTAGGAATTCAGAAGCTTGAAAAGTAGTGAAAGAGAGTGCAATTTTACGTCTGTCAGTAAGACGGAGCCAAGAGAGGTTATTAAAGAGTTCGGAAATATGGTCATAACGGCGGATATTGAAAATGAATCGAACGCAAGCATTATGAACACGCTGCAGTCTCTGCGACAAGTCATAGTTTAGATCATTATATATAATGTCACAATAATCGAAGTGTGGTAACACAAGATTCTGCACAAGGATTTGTTTTAACGAAACTGGGAGAAAATTCTTTAAACGTCTAAGATAATGTAAGATGGAGAAAGTCTTTTTACATATGTGTTTCACTTGTGTTTGCCAGGTTAGATTTGCGTCTAGATGTAGTCCAAGATCTATTACTGAAGAAGAATAAGGGATAATTATATTATTTATAGTAATGTTTGGTAGTGTAGATATGTCAAAGGTTGTAAGCAGTCTTTGTTGTCCCATTAGAATTACTTGTGACTTGTTAGGATTTAGATTTAGACCGATACTTGAAGACGCACCGATGCCGAAAATGCGTTCACGCAGGTGTTGCAAATGTCTAATCTTGACCTTGTAAACCTGGCTCTTGATGTAACCCCATGCAAAGAAGTCCAAGGGCGTTAGATCAGGCAAGCGTGCTGCCCAGATCCGTGGTGAGCCTCATCCAATCAGCGTCCTGGGAACGTCTGGTTGAGGTAATCACGCACAATGTGCGCAAAGTGTGGTGGGGCGCCGTCTTATTGGAACACAACCTAATCCAGAATGTTGTCGGCAAACAATTGGAGTTCCAGGAATAACTCAAGCATGACCAGATACGATGTTGAATTTACTGCTGCTTCAGCAAGAAAGAATGGACCGTAAATGCGCTCTTGGGTGAGGCCCAACCATACGTTCACCTTCTAAGGCGATGTTTGGTTGTTCATCAGTCCATGTCCTGCTGTTGTGGCGATTGGCGAGGCCACAGGTATGAAAGGTAGCCTCATCACTGAATTGCTCGTGTTCCAACAAATCATCGCTGTTTACTGCCTCAATTAAGTCGTGGCACATTACCATGCGTGCCGCATAGCCTTCAGGTTCAAGATGATGGAGCACCTGGGATGTGGTAAGCCTTTTTCTTCAGTATGGAGGGCAAGATTACCAAACAATGGATTTTGGGATGTCGTGTTCCCGACTGAGACGACGTACCGACGCTTTTGGACTCTTCTCGATCGCCTGTCGTATGGTCTGCACAGTTTCCTGTGTAGACAATGGCCGCCCAGAACGTTTCTCGTCACAAATATTCCCAGTTCATTGAACTTGTTCACCAAACCTCTTATGGTTGTTCGCGTTGGGGCTTCTGTTCGGTGCCGTCGGTGAAACCGTTCTTGTACCTCAGCGAAGGGCAGTCCATTGAGTCTCCAACTTAAGACGTCTATTCGTTGTTGTGGTCAACATATTTCAGATTACGTTCAACAGAGAGTAAAAAATTAGTGTTTTCTCAGAAATGGTTAGGGACTTTTCGGACACCCTATAAATGAATATCTGCCTCTCAGTATTGCTCAAAACTGTACATTTTCCTAGAATAAAAAATCGACTGGAGGAGTCTTTCTGTGCTAGTTGCATAATAATAGGATACTTGTTTGTGAAGGTACGTATTTCCAGGATGCGTTGTTTTCCGTCCTATTTTAATGAAATCGCTATATCCTCGTACAGTGACCGGGAAAATTATGGTGGAACAACAATTCAGACAGGAAGATAAAAAATCCACTAACGCATTTTTTAAATGTATCATAAGTAATTCTACGAGTAATTTCAAAATTATCGATAAATTCACCACTCACGAAGTGAGGAGGGAATTTATCTAGAGAATTTGAAAATCAAGAGTGACATTTATTAGGACTATTTAACGAATAAAATTAAGCTGTTTACTCACAAATAATTATTTAACTATAGTTATTTTAAAATATGTATATATTTAATGTAGACGGCGATGTTTGAAAACAATGAGAAACGATGGTTAAGCTTCATTTGTTCATCACTGCAACCAGATCATATTATTTATTGCCAAAGGATCGCAATTTTGTAAGAATGCACCCTAGCGGAGATTTTTGTAACCAACATCTTAGGTTATTAATTAATCTCTGATGTCCTATGATGTAAATATGTCAATTATATTTTTCTGGAACGTAAATTCTTGGGAAGTAATACGTTTAAGAAAGTGCAAACAGTGGTTTCTTTTTTTAAGGTATAATCAATTGCTACAAATGTTTTTATATTATATCCCGCAAACACTGTGTGTTAACATTCGTGCACTATATATATATATATATATATATATATATATATATATATATATATATATATATACAATCTGGTAGCCACATGGGGGTCACTTCAAAATAATGCTATGGCCTATTCAGAATGTTAAAATGGAGGAGCTTGATTTTAAAGTGATAAAATTAAACTGATAAAATCGAGGTGAAAAATACTGTAAATAAAAACATCATTGAAATGTGATTGGTCATTGACTCCCATTTGGGGCATGAGTTAAATAGTCGATAATAGACAGTATTTTAGTTTGTCCAGAAATTATAGAAGGCAAGCAAATCTTAATTTCAGGAATGTTCTGCATTCGGACGACTGATGTAAAATGCCTAATGTAAAAACCCTACCTACTCTATAGAACAAGATAGTTTCTTTACACTCTTTATACGTGTGTATCATTTTTATTATATGGAAAACATTACCATATGCTTGGACATAGAAAGTTGCCAAATGACAGAATCTTTGGCCTAGTAGCCTATGTAGTTTGACAATATATAACTAAGTTGGGTATGAAGTTGTGGAGGCCAGTCAATCCTACATATTTGATTATACACAATATTTCTGCTACATTTTCCCTGATACAGCAAAATTATATTAGCGTTTTGCTTATTTTGTTTGTGGAAATAAAAAACACCATAATTCCGTCACTGTTTACAGTAATTGCATTTTAACAAGCATTAAAATAAAATGTTTACATTTTTAAAGTGTTTAAGTGAAGAATAGGATAAATTAAGGTAGATTTTTTTTATCACTCACCTCATATTGTTCTTCTTATTTGACTATAAACTAGTTTCGGAACATAGTTTCTGTTCCATCCTCAGTATCGTCACGACCGTTGTTATGTCGTCTTGAAGAGCTGTCCTTCGCTCCTTCCATTGGCTGACTGAAAAACCTCGAAACCAGGTCATTCTCACCGGGAATTTCAAAGTTCATCAATTTCTTCTTTTCGCTCTTTTGAATGTAGATCATTTCCCAAACAGTAAGTTCTTTTGGTTTTTCTATTTGTTTTAATAGTTTAGCTTCTTTCTCGATAAGATGTTTTGCAGACCATGTATGGGCAGCCACTGCAGATTTTCTAGTTCCCCTTTCTTGACATTCCTGAGATGTTCTTTCACTCTAGTTTTCAAGTTTCTCTTAGTTTTTCCTATGTAGAATTTCTCACATTCTTCACATTTAATTTGATAATTTAGTAGAAATAGGATAAATGTTTACAATCGATACTAGTAAAATTCATGATAAGTTTCCGTTGAGGTATTAGTTCACAGTAATATAATGTACGGTTAAAAACTATAAAATAGTTACCTTGTAGGTCCGTCTCCTCAACTTAAGTTATTTTAAAACTCTGTAGGCCTTTCGGGACTAGTCCCATCATAAGCAGAATGCATTAGGTCCATTCTTGTGGACCCTTGTTGAAGCACTGACTTGGTTGTGAGAATTTTGTACAGAGGATTGTGTGGACTGAGAGAAATCAACAACAACCTGATTCTCAATGAATACACACCCAGTCCACAGAATCCTCTCTACAAAATTCTCACAACCAAGTCAGTGCTTCAACAAGGGTCAACAATAACGGACCTAATGCATTCTGCTGATGATGGGACTAGTCCCGAAAGGTGTACAGAGTTTTAAAATAACTTAAGTTGAGGAGACGGACCTACAAGGTAACTATTTTATAGTTTTTAACCGTTCATTATATTACAATGTTTACAATACTAATAAGTTATTGAATAACATTATTGCGGTCGCTGAAAGAGTTGAAACGTTTTTCCTCTCTCCTATACAATTTGGTTCTCTGGATTTAGTGAGATTTTTTATTTCCACGATTCAATTATTAACAGGAATGAGGTGTAGAAAGAAATTAAACATAGGCTTAGTAATTCTCTTAAAAATGTTTGGGTTATTCTATCCCAGGAGCCCACCAGTGAATGTTCCAACAGAGAACAAGTGACTGCTAGCATCAAGTTAGCCAACAACAAGATAGCCCAATATTAATTTCCGCTATCAGATTGCTATTTTTTATACACTGTGTCCCATTCAAACCTCCCACATTTTAATTAATCATAACTCTCAAAGTATGCGGAATTATGAAGCGAGGTTGTTATTAAAAGAAAGAGAAACAAAAATAATTTTTGTTTTCATTTGGAAATGGACGGCTAATAACAAATGAGGGAAATTTTGAGGAAGTGGCTGAATTCAAATACCTAGGAACAGTAATCACAAATAGGAATGAGATGCACAAAGAAATTAAACATAGGCTCAATTCTGGAAATGCGTGCTTTTATGCATTGCAGAGACTCTTGATATCCCAACTCCTTTCAAAAAACGTTAAACTGAAAATATATAAAACTATTATTTTACCAGTTATATTATATGGGTGCGAAATATGGACTCTTACTTTAAGGGAGAATAAAGTACTTAGGAAAATTTTTGGACCAAAGAGAGATGAACAGACAGGCGAATGAAGAAGACTACATAACAATGAACTACATGGTCTTTATAGGAAGCCAGATATAATAAGAACAGTTAAGTCTCGTAGATTGCGATGAACAGGACATGTTGCACGTATGGGGAATGAAAGACTTGCATGGAAGCTTATTGTAGGAAAGCCAGAGGGAAAACGGCCAGTTGGTAGATCAAGAATGAGGTGGGAGACTAACATTAACTATGATTTGAGGGAAATAGATTATACAGGGAATTATTGGAAAGCATTAGCTCAGGATAGGGATGTATGGAGAGCTTATGTCCGCGCGGCCATGAACCTACGGGTTCGATAGTGCCAGTGGGTAAGTAAGAATTGTTTACGGTTAATTTATCTGGTGCATGTTGGACAATAATGGTATAAAACAAAATGACGACTCCTCAGCAACGCGTACGAACTGTTTTCTGGTATGCGAGGCAATATTTCATGTTTCAAGATCTGTTAATCGGCACAATTAAGGAACTGGGGCACGCAATATCTACACCTCTACGTAGTACACTTCCGGGTTTGCTGCTAAAAAGCAAACATTTAATGCGACAGGATTATCGCTCATTTTTTCTTCCATGAGAAGTCAATAACTGGCCTGGTATACCAAGACATGTTGGAACAGTTTTTGTGCCATCCAAGTAGCTGAACTGAAACCCCAAGTAATCGTTCAGCAAGATGGAGCCCCGCCATATTGGGGCCTGGATGTTCGGAATTCACTCAAAGAATCCTTCCCAGGTAGGTGGATTGGACGCGGTGCGCCAATTTGCTGACCACCACGTTCGCCAGACATCACTCCACTGGACTTCTTCCTCTGGTGGTATGTAAAAGACCGTGTGTTTGCCACTCCAGTACAAGATCTTCATGATTTGCGAACCCATATCCTTAACACAATTGCAACATTACCAATGGACATGTTGGACAGAACGTGATACGAAATCGAATACAGACTTGATATTGTTCGTGCTACTAATGGTGCACATATAGAGGTGTTTTAGTGTGTGGCAATGGAAATTCTTTGAGTTTCTGTTTTGTTTAATACCGGCCTTATTTAATAATTCCGCATACTTTGTTAGTTATGATTAATTAAAATGTGGGAGGTTTCAATGGGACATTCTGTATATTTATTCACTCATTACTAAGTCCTTGTATCCCATAATACTCTTTATTAATTTTATTTTGTTAGGTTTGCATTTTTTTATAGTTTATTTTCTTTGAACAACGGCTTAATGCATTAAAACAAAAATTGTAGCTGTGGTGGCAGCGTCCTCAACAAAAAACTGAATATTTTAAACAATATTTAATTTGTTGAGACGACTGCCATCACAAGTTCAATTTTTGTTTTAAATAATTAACAACAACCTCTTAGGTGGTTTAAAATGTTTTTTTTAGTATTGAGTTAATGCATATTTTCCATTGTAATTAAATAGCTAGATTTTAGGTTAAAATTATCTCAATTTCTCATTCAGTTCTAAGGCATTTTCCGCATTTTTTTGGAAAAATCAACATACATATTTTCTTCGGGTAATTATTCACATACTGCAACAATAATTTGAGCGTTTTTCGGTTTTATTGAAATTTATGTAAATGGGCTTCTGGCATAGAATCGCATTTTTTCCTGCGTTAAGGGGCGTGGCTTGAATAGATGAGTTAACAGTAAGTCATTGTAGTTCGTATTTGTAAACAAACTTCTTTTATAAATAAAATACAATGATGAACCATTTGAATAGAGTTGTTATCCAACAGGCCGTGTATCGTTCTCTATGGTGTATCAAGCAGGTTTGTCAAGTAGACGAGATGGCCTTGGCAACACATGATCAGACAGTGGGGGAGAGGTTACGGAGACGATTACACGAATTTATCAGTTCAGATGTTTATTTCTTATTGTACGCGGTATTTCTTGTGGTGCGGTATCCTGTGTATTCACGCAAATGGTTTTCCCGTGGTACATACGCAGGAAAATGTGGACAGTCAGTGTATGATACCGATGCGTAAGTGTTCGCTATGAGGAGCGTAGCGTGGATCTGCATAATTTTCATTTCTGCACATACACACATCAATGGTAAGTCATCTTTTTCTTACGTAAGAAACCTGTTGAAAAAACAATAACAATTAATTACTTACTTACTTACTTACTTATTTACTTACTTACTTATTTACTTACTTACTTACTTACTTACTTACTTACTTACTTACTTACTTACTTACTCACTGGCACTATCGAACCCGTAGGTTCATGGCCGCACCGACATAAACTCTCCATACATCCCTATCCTGAGCTAATGCTTTCCAATCATTCCCTGTATAATCTACTTCCCTCAAATCATAGTTAATGTTATTCTCCCACCTCATTCTGGTCTACCAACTGGGCGTTTTCCCTCTGGCTTTCCTACAAGAAGCTTCTATGCAAGCCTTTCATTCCCCATACGTGCAACATATCCTGCCCATCGCAGTCTACGAGACTTAACTGTTCTTATTATATCTGGCTTCCTATAAAGACCATGTAGCTCATTGTTATGTATTCTTCTCCATTCGCCTGTCTGTTCATCTCTCTTTGGTCCAAAAATTTTCCTAAGTACTTTATTCTCAAGTACCTGTAATCTCCTTTCCTCCCTTAAAGTAAGAGTCCATGTTTCGCATCCATATCATATAACTGGTAGAATAATAGTTTTATATATTTTCAGTTTAACTTTTTTTGAAAGGAGTTGGGACATCAAGAGTCTCTGCAATGCATAATAGCACGCATTTCCAGAATTGAGCCTATGTTTAATTTCTTTGTGCATCTCATTCCTATTTGTGAACAATAACAATTACTGTATGTTTTTAAATCTGCAAGTTTTCTACTCAAAACATTAGATAGAGGCGAAATAATTGATGTGTGAATCCAGGAAGATATGCCTTCAGAACCATTATTTATTTTAAACATATTTATGTTTACACATGCCTTGACCAAGGCCTATATTCTTAGACCGGTATTCAAGAACCAAACTTTCCGTGTAGAGCGACTCTCAGCCCGTCACTCCGTGTTAATTATGTCGGTTGACCAGCCTAATGGGCTAGTGGTCAGCGTTCCGGACTACTGTTCATGTGGTCCCGGATTCAATTCCCAGTCAAACTATAGGAATTTTCTCTTAAAGAGAATTATTCCTGTGTTTGCCCATGGTCTGGAATTTAAGTTAAGTTTAGGTTAAAAACTCTCCTGGCTCTTCATTAACATTTATCACCCATCATATCATCGGGATAACGTAACTCCGCCTTCCAGCTGCCCCAATCTAAGAAATGGATTACAATTCCGCCAATGTCATGGGAGAAAACCAGAAATGTTATAAAATGCAATCCGGTAGCATTAGACAAAAAAAATGGTGTGGGTCATGCAGAACCTACTCTAACTGGCTCACTCTATTCAACATCATGTGATAAGATGTTTATTAAAAAAATTCCGGGAACAATTCAGGTGCTTAGAAGAGGAAGGGCGAATAGCAATTCCACATAATTGCATATTTGGCCTCAGTTTCCTTGAAGCAAAGGATTCTAAGGGCGAATATGCATTTATGTGGAATTACTATTCGTCCTTCCTCTTCCTAGCTCCTGAATTGAAAGACGAGAAACTGAAATTACGGAAGACAGAGATGCCTTAGCCTAGAGAGCTTGCTTCTTGAATACCGGCCTTAATGTCTCACGCCGTAGCTGAGCGGTTTAAGGCATCATGTCTTGGTATAGAGCTAGTTCGTGAACCCGTGAGGGAATACATTTTCTCGTGGAATTTCGGTCAATATCGGACCGGTACCTATCCACCTTCGTGCGGAATTTGTGTAGCTACAATAAGTAGCAGCGCCAGGTTGAGAAAACTAGCTATAACGGCTGGGGAACTCGGAACTCGGTGTGATTACTACATGTCAACCCTATATACTGCCTAGATGATTGTCCACCTCAGTAAATAACAATAATGGTTGAGACAAACAGCTTATATACTGTATATATATATATATATATATATATATATATATATATATGTATGTGTGTGTGTGTGTGTGTGTAGGCCTATATGTGCGCGTGTGTGTGTGTGTGTGCCCCAAATGGGCAAGAGTTCCCCCTTACAGGAGTTTCTAAACCAAGCTAAATTAATTAAGCTTATTTTCCTTTAAATGTCAGTGAGTGACAACATAAAACTCTGCTAATTGCGGAAACATGTTTGCACTACGCTTGCAAACAAACTTGGTTATTACGTCATCTCTACGAGGAAACAGTCGCGACCAGTTTAAATGGCCAAGGTTTGTTATAGATTTAATCATTACCAAATTTGCAAGGAATGTATCTATTAAGGTTCTTTTCGTGAAAAGTTTTTTATATAAACAAATTCTTCGATTACTTATAGTAGACACTGAAAACGATAATGACAAAATATGTATTATGTGTATGTGTTTCTTTCTTTTAATGCTCTAGCGCCCATTAGTTTCGTTTTTTTTACAACCAAATCCGGCATATAGCAATCAAATAATAAAAGAAAGCTGGAGTTAATTATCCACTAAAATCGGACCATTGCGGATGAGAGTTCACCTGAAGAGAAAATTAAATATCGCTCCAGTGGTCACAATTTTAATTTTTTTACAACGAACTTCAGTTCATGACATTGTATGAAACGAGAAAATCGTTCTCTAAAAACAGCAAAATCCGATCATTAGAAGCGGTAGTTTACCTGATAGCAGTAACTTAACATTCACTCTAACGGCCGCCGTATTTATTTTCTCGTAGTATAACTGAAAACGTAAGATTTAATCAAGAGACAAAATATGTAGTTTTACATAAAAATACATAAAACATGTAAAATGTATAATTTTTATCAATATGTATAAAATGTAATGATAAATTCTCATATATAAGTAAATTCCTAATTCATATACATTTAGGTCTATCATGTTAGCTATATATATAGCATGTTGGCGTGAGTCAGTTTCTTTACAAAAATGAGTAAAGTACACGGTTGTAAAGTAGAAACTGCATACTGTATTTCAGATACATAAAATATTAATACCATAACTTAAGATAATAAATATCTACACGATTATCATAAGTAATGCCACGAGTGATTTCCAAATTATCGATAAATTCACGACTCACGAAGTGAGGAGTGAATTTATCTAGAGAATTTGGAAATCAAGAGTGGCATTTGTTAGGACTATTTAACGAATAAAATTAAGCTGTTTACTCACAAATCATTATTTAACTATAGTTATTTTAAAATATTTATATATTTAATGTAAACGGCGATGTTTGAAAACAAATGAGAAACGATAGGTACGCTTCTACTGCTTCTTTTGTTTATCACTGCAACCAGATCATGCTATTTATTGCCAAAGGAACGCAATATTGTAAGGAGGAGCTTTCTTTAATATGGTAATTATAACACTGATAAATATTTGGTGAAACACGACTCTGATTGGTTGTAAAACAGAAATCATTGAAACGTGATTGGTCATTGACTCCCATTTGGGGCGTGAGTTAAATAGTCATAAGTAATGCCACGAGTGATTTCTAGATTATCGATAAATTCACGACTCTTGAAGTAAGGAGTGAATTTATCTAGAGAATTTGGAAATCAAGAGTGGCATTTATTAGGACTATTTAACGAATAAAATTAAGCTGTTTACTCACAAATCATTATTCAAATATCCATCCATAGTAACTCTGCCCGAAGGCAGGTCTTTCACTTCAACCATAGCATTTTCATGCTATGTTTGCAGCTTTACTAGGGAATTATAGGTGTGGTAGCTTCCCGTAGCTTTCCACACCGGTGAAGGATGATGATGGTAATAATGATGATAATGATGGCCAGATGATGTTCGGGAACCGTTTGGGCCTCAAAGCTTCCTGACATTTGTCTTATAGGTGAGGGAAAACCCCGAAAAAACTTCACCCAGGAAGCTTGTCCCTACCGGAAATCGAACTCGGGTCCGCTGCGTGATAAGACAGCACGCTACCTCGAGACCACAGCGGTGGACTATTTAAAGATAGTTATTTTAAAATATTTATATATTTAATGTAAACGGCGATGTTTGAAAACAATGAGTAACGATTTTTATGCTTCATTTGTTCATCACTGCAACCAGATCATATTATTTATTTCCCAAAGATCGCAATATTGTAAGAATGCACCCTAGTGGAGAAATTTATAACCAACATTATAGGTATTAATTAATTTCTGGTGTCCTATGGTGTAAATATATCAATTATATTTCTCTGCAATGTTATTTCGTGGGAAATAATTCGTTTAAGAAAGTGTAAACGGTGTTTTTTTTGGTGGTATAATCAATTGCTACAAATGTTTTTATAGTATATCCTGCATGCACTATCTGCTAACATTCGTGCGCTATAATACAATCTGGTAGCCACAGGCAGCCACTGTAAAATAATGCTATGACCTATACAGAATGTTAAAAAGAAGGAGCTTGATTTGAAAGTGATAAAATTAAATTGATAAAATCGAGGTGAGAAACGACTGTGATTGGTTGTAAATAAAAAATCATTGAAATGTGATTGGTTATTGACTTCCATTTGCGGTATGAGTTAAATAGTCAATATTAAACTAACTTGATTCTTTGTACACTGACAAATAAAACAGTTTTTCTAAAAAAAAGACACATCATTATGACATATATCCTTCATATAATCAAAGGAAAGAACATGTAATTACAAGGCTTAAGAATTTTAGGTGTACATATTTTTTTTTTAAATAAATTAGAGCTCTCTGAAAAAAGAGATAAATGCGGGATACATTTGATATAGTGCGTTAGTTTATAAAATTTATAGCGGATTCATAGTTTTCTTTGGTGCTTATAAAGAGATGTTTCCTGAAATTTAAATTTGGGACAATTTTTCATTTCTTGTAACTTTAGCTCTTTTCCCACCATTCTCCCCATATTCCTTTTTTCTCTCATTTCTGGCGATTCTGTGTTATATAATTTACTTTACAATATCCATATCAATATTTGATCAGGTGATGTTTAGCAATACAGAGGACGAGCTACAAATCGCTACCCATAAATTAATGAAGTACTAAGTAAATACAATATACGCATATCAGAAAAAAACTAAAGTAATGGCTTACGATGGATTTAATCATAGGAGATGTAAAATAACGATCAGTAACAAATTAATCGAACAATCAAAAATGTCAACTACGTAGGGTTCAACATATCTTACTGCCAAAAAAGAATAATATAAATTTAAAATTAAACAAATGTTATAATTTGGAAACAATAAGAAGAACTCTAATATAAAACATTCAATAATACACAATTAAAGCTCTATGTGTGGAGAGCTTATGTCCGCACGGCCATGAACCTATGGGTTCTACAGTGAGTGTGTTAGATATTTAATACGCACACGCACACACACACAAATATATATATATATATATATATTATATATATATTATATATATATATATAATCATCATCTGCATTCATGGATTAGGTCTGTTGACCCGTTCCGACTTCAGCCCATCTCTTTCTAGGTCTGCCCACATCTCGGGTGCCTTTAGGTTTGTATTTTGTTATTTGTTTTGGATATCTATCTTCATTCATTCTGTCTATGTGTTGCTTCCATTTTTGTCTATATGTAACATATATATATATATATATATATATATATATATATAGTAAAACCTGTCTATGAAGGAACATGACGGTTCCTTAAATTAATTCCTGTCTTGGCAGTTTTCCTTCTTATAAAGGGTTCCCAAATTACAAGCTCGAATTTTCTCACGCAGTGTAAGGGCTTTACATGCACGCTTTAAAGATATAACGTATTGACTGAAATGCAGACATAATAGTGTATGTAACACAGCTCAGTTTGCACGGCAATACAAAACAACTTTATTACACAACAGCGAGAAGGAACTCAACTGCAGGAAGACTGGTAACAACTCCATCGCAGGTAACGTAAGCAGGCAAGGAAAAGCGAGGGATTCCCCGCTGTCACACATAAGCAAGGGTATCCCCATAATACAATGGCAACACAAGAAGGTAAAACGATATAATGCAGAAAGTGTCATATGCAGAATTACGTGTGTCATTAGAACATGCTTAAGAATAATTTTCCGTCTTACTGAGGTAAAAATGAACTACTGGTACTTTAAAAACCATTCCGTTTCCGCGTTATGAAGGTTTCCGGCTTATACAGGACTATTTTACATATAAAATCGTACCGTTCTGGATATTTTTTTCCGTCTCTACAGGTTTCCTTCTTATAAAGGTTCCTGCTAAGACAGATTTTACTATATATATATTGGTCATTTTCGTTTTTTTTTTTTAATCTTAATGGGAACGACCTCATAAGCTTCATTCCTTTGGAATTCACCAAAATCATCTTTATATAATTTGTTTCACAATAATACTCAAATTACTTTGGTTATGGGGCACGCCGTAGCGTAGTGGTTAAGGTACCGCGCTACAAGTCGGAAGGTCAAGGGTTCAAGTCCCGGTGGGGGTCAGGATTTTTAAACTGACCAAAGTTCTGCCCCTGGGGTCGACTCAGCCTCTAACGGAAATGAGTACCAGACGCTTGTTCTGGGGGTAAAGGCGGCCGTCACGCAGGGCTGACAACCCGGCTGACATCAAGTGCCGATTGTCTAGAAAAAGTGGGAGCCTTAACCTCCGACTACCCCAAGGACCTCCCGAGGCCTGTAGTGGGATTACTTTAATATTTACTTCGGTTATTTGAATTCTTATTTAGATTTTAACGTTTTTCAAATTAACACTACATTTTGTAAATTTATTGTATGTGTATAATTATACTGTTGCCTTTTTTTAATTTTTCTACTACAGTATCTAATGTCTTTTCAGATAGATTACAGATTGCATAATGTTGATTTGTATATATACAAGAACAGTATAATATTATACAGATACAATAAATATACAAAATATAGTGTTGTTTCCCGAACTTCGTCTCACCAACACACTTCACTCCCCTTCCCTCTCGCATCATGTCATTTCATCTCCATTCATTCATTCATTCATTCATTCATTCATTCATTCATTCATTCATTCATTTCCTATCGCCTTTCACCTCATCTCAGGTAAAATAAAAATAGTCTGGTTTAGATGAACACAGGTGTTTAAAATATGGGGTTATGGTGATCTGATGAACTTCCTCATTAACTCCGAGCCTGTGTGCCAATTCAAAGCAGAGGTAGGTTATAGCCACTCCTCGAGGCTATAAGCCCAGCCCAATATAAATATAGGTATGAGTCATGTGTGTGATTGTTTGATGTGTGTCGAACCTAGAACACCATATCAGACTACATATCACCGCAGAGTAGATACCATCTCATTTATTCCATAAAGTAAAGTGGGATAATAAATTTTTCATTCATAGTGTTCTGTCTAAGAGCAGGCCTTTCACTGCAAACTCAACATTTTCCACTCTTTCCTTAACTCAGCCTTCCTTTTTGTGCCTCTAACTTTCTTTCCATTGACCATTCCTTCTAGGGCATCCGTCAGCAGGCAGTTTCTTCTTAGCCAGTGGCCAATCCAATTTCTTTTCCTCTTCTTTATGAGTTCCAGCATTGTTCTTCCTTCACCCACTCTGCCTGCACATCTTTTATTTTTAATTTTGTCTGTCCATTTTATACGTCCCATCCTTCTCCATATCCACATCTCAAAAGCTTCCAGTCGTTTTTCCTCATTCCGTCGTAATGTCCAAATCTCTGCACCATACAATGCTACACTCCACACAAAGCACTTCACTAGCCTCTTCCGTAATTATTTTCCCAAAGGTCCGCAGAAAATGCTTCTCTTCTTGTTAAAAGCTTCTAACGAACTAAAAATAAGGTTGCCGTCTCAGGGACTTGAAATCTGAACACATCTTTACGAATTTAATATAAGCTATGTGTATTTTTGTATCGAACTGAGAAATGAAAAAAATTAACAGAATGAATTTAATGTAACAACATTTTATTCGTAAATTTCATTTTCCTTACTGCTGACATTACAAGGTCCATTGAATTTTATCGATGAAATAATGTGCTATTCTAGGAAATATGAAATACCGTGAGGAAGTGCAGTCATAGTTTCCGTGATTCTCATTAAGCAGGAATGCTTTTCGTAGTCATATTCACATCTGCTTATATGCACATGATTTTATAATTCATTTAGTGATTTTTATCTATTTTAACAAGTTTTGCAAAAAATGGATCTGACTCCTCGATTTCTGCGTTCTGAGATCTACGAATCCGAATCAGGGCATATATATATATATATATATATATATATATATATATATATCCATAGTAATTCTGCCCGAAGGGAGGTCCTTTACTGGAATCATAGCATTTTCATGCCATGCTTGCAGCTTTACTAGGCAATCGTATGTGTGGTAGCTTCCCATTGCTTTCCACACCGGTGAAGGATGATGGTGATAATGATAAGGATGATGATGATGATGATGACGGCCATATGATTTCGGGGACCGTTTGGGCCTTAAAGTTTTCCTGACATTTGTCTTACAGGTGAGGAAAAACCCCGATAAAAACCTCACCCAGAAAAACTGCCCCGACCGGGGATCGAACCCGGGCCCGCTGCGTGACAAGGCTGCACGCTACCTCGAAACCACAGCGGTGGACTATATATACTCATAGTTTTGTGGCCAAAGATTCTGAGTACAGTTAATGATGTCCCGGGCTCTATTACTGTTCATATCACAGGAATTTTCCTTAAATTAATTATTCTGTGGTCGCCCCTGATCTGTAATTTAGGTTATGTTTAGGTTTAAGAACTCTTCTGTTGATTTATTATAATTTATCACCCATCACATTATCGCAGGTTCAAACCAGGTCGGGGCGATTTTTGGAATCGAAAAACCAAGGAACAAATCCTCCGGGAGTAACTTCAAGTCTTGGGAACCAAGTCTGACGATTTTCCGGCTCGTAAAATAACCTCAAGCCTAAATTGCACCCTCTGAGCAAACGTTAATCAGCCTTTGCCTGCTAGATGTCTCTTTGAGGCGAAGTGCTAACCACATGTCACTCGCTGACATCTGTAGGGAAATAAACGTAACTAAATTAGCTTGGTTAAGTAACTTCCGGTGGGGAGCACACTTGTCCCCACTTCGGTATATACGGTTGTAAAATATATCATAGGGGTAACGTATTTCCGCCTTCAGGCGTCCCAGCCTTAGGAGTGGGTTACAATTCTGCCAATTCCAAAAGAGAATGCCAGAAATGTTGCAGGCAGCCTGGTGGCATTGGACAACACAAATCATTTACATTATTATTAACAGTAATAATAATATTTTTGTGAATATTTCACAATACGTGTTCTCCTTTAACCCAAGTTGATTTGTCGCTAGAGGTTCCTGTCTAAAGCATCTTCTTCCCTCAAATCTCTAGCTTCCATACTTCTCCTCACTCCATCTATCCAACGTTCTCTAGGTCTTCCTCTTCCACTTCTTCCATTAGCTTTCCAGTTAAGGATCTTCTTTGGTATTCTCTTTTTTTTTCCATTTTTATGACGTGTTCATACCATTTCAAACGTTTTTCTTCTATTTTTTTCTATTTTTATTTTTTCAACTTGTGTAATTTACCTTATTGTGCTGTTTCTGGCCTTGTCCCTTCTTGAAATTCTTGTCGATCGCCTCCAAAAATCAATTTCTACTGCTTACAGCTTGTTGGCTTGTTTTCTACTTACTGTGCAGGTTTCGGACCCATATAATAAACTTCTTTGTAACAGAACTTTGTAACAATAATACTATTTTAATAATAATAATAAATAATAATAATAATAATAATAATAATAATAATAATAATAATAATAATACTTTTATAGGCCTATAAAGACAGCAAATGTACTGCAAAAAACAAAACTCTAATAGTTCGAATTTCTAAATATAGCCCGATACAAACCGTCTACGACAACGTAGAATTACACCGTTCTGCATTTTAAAACATTTTTTTTGTTTTTTAAAATATGATAGGTGATTCTAAACGGCATTTTTGTGCCGAATTCGAAAATCATCTCTATTTTCTCCCGTCACGTCAGGTTTTCAAAACATGCATGAATAACTAGAAATGAAATTATAGCTCTGTAAAACGTAATAAAAATTACTTTCAACAAGAATTTTGTGTGAAAAACTAGGCCAGAATTTATTTGCCACTAATTAATCATCATCATCATCATCATCACTCCAAGGATTAGGCAATTGCCCGTTCCGACTTCATATTGCATCAGCCCAACGTCTTCTAGGTCTTCCAACATCACGCCTTCCTCTTGCTTGATAATTTCTGGCTAACAATGGATATCTCTCCTTGCTCATTCCATCCATGTGATCAATCCATTTCTGTCTGTAATTCGTGACTTTATCCAACAAAGGCTGTACTTTCAATTCTTCTCTTATATCCTCATTTCTTATTCTATCAAGTCTTGTACATCCTTTTACTTGTCTTAGGAACCGCATCTCTCTGCCGTCTGTATTCTATCCTTCTGTCTTTTCACTGGAGCCCAAGTTTCACATCCATACAATATTGTGGGAACCGCCATAACATTATACATTTTTATCTTGGTTTCTTTTCTAATTTATTTTTGAATGTTCTCTGTATTGTTCCACACACCGTCTGAAATTTATTTTATTTTGGAGTCAATATCTCTTTCCACATTGTAGCCAACATCACAGCCCAAATATTTGAAACTAGACACCTGTTCTATACTTTGATTTTCTAAAATAATTTTGGTTCTCACTGGATCTCTTCCTCTAAAAGCCATGGTCTTCGTTTTCCTTACAGAAATTTTTAGATCGTATAATTTACATATTTCATTTAATGCATGCATTGATTTCTGTAAGTCGTCTTCATTTTTCTGTATTATGATTACATCGTCAGCAAATAAAAGATTATTTATGCACATTTTATTATCCATTCTTATTCCTGGATTTTACTAAAACTTTCCATTTATTAAAAATATCGTCTATATATATATTAAACAAAGTGGGTGATAAACTACATCCTTGTCGTAATCCAGTATTTGTTTTGATTGCATCTGTTCTTTTGAATTGAATCCGGTATCTATAATTATATTTGTGTCTTCATATAATGTCTTTATTGTTTCTACAAGGCACAGCGGGTATCCTTTCATTCGTAATATTTCCCATAATTTTTGTCTGTTTACTCGATCGAAGGCCTTATCCAAATCTATAAATCCTATGTGAGTTTCTAAGTTATGTTCTCTTCTCTTTTCTATGAGTTGTTTCAGTGTAAAGACATTGTCTATACATGACCTTCCCTTTCTGAATCCACTTTGATTTTCACTTATTATTACTTCTGTTATGTTTCTCAATCTATTATTTATTATTTTTCGTATATATT
Organism: Diploptera punctata; assembly: GCA_030220185.1. NCBI lineage: Eukaryota > Metazoa > Arthropoda > Insecta > Blattodea > Blaberidae > Diploptera > Diploptera punctata. The sequence continues at coordinate 1,318,544 of JASPKZ010000435.1, forward strand.
TTGTAGCCAGTATTCATTAAGCTAATCCCTCTGTAATTCTCGCAATTTCTCCGGTCTCCTCTTTTGAATATATTCTTGACAATTGCTGTTTTCCAAGTGGTTGGAATCCCATAGGTCTGCCAACATATATTAATTAGATGAAGTATTCGTAGTTTACACACAATATTCCACTATATTTGATTAATTCCATATTTATATTATCTAATCCTGTTGCTTTCCTATTCTTAGTGGTTTTCAAAGCCATTTCTAATTCATTTATGTCTATTACATCAATATTTTCCACTTTTATTTCTTCCTCATTGTTCTCTTTTCCTTCAATTTCCTCCTTTTTCCAAAGTTTTTCATAATGCTGGATCCATTCTTGTTCTGGGATTATATTCAATCTGGCAGAATCTTTCTCAGTCTGATTTAGATGTTTCACTAATTTATAACCTATTTCTTGTCTTCCATACATATCATGTTCTACTGAGCTTATAAATTTATCCCATGACTCCTGATGGGATTTTCTTATAATGCTTTTAGCAATTCTCCTTTTCATTTTATATTCTTCATAAGATTCTTCTGTTTTCAGTCGTAAGTATCTATGATATGCTTTTTGTTTTTCATTCACTGCATTTTGTATATTCGCATTCCAAGTTCTCAAGCCCTTCCTATTCCTTATTCTATTTTTCTTTCCTAATATCTCATTTGCTGTTTTATGTATTACATTTGATATATTTTCCCATTCAATATTTATATCTTCTGACGTCGCTATCTCTGATATATATTTATTCATTCTGCTTTCATAATGTTGTCTAATACTTTGATCTTGTAATAAATATATTTTATATACTTCTTCTTGGTTTCTTTTGTTCTTTATGTTATTTTTCCGCCATTTAGCTATTATGTTTATTTTGCTTATCACGAGATAGTGATCAGAGTATATATCGCTGCCTCTATGTACTCTCACATCTTTTACCAAGGCTCCTAGCTTGTTGTTTACGATTAAATAGTCAATTATTGATCTTGAGTTATATCCACTTCTTGTATATTTATGTATGTCCTTTTTTCGGAAATAGGTATTCATTATTTTTAATTGATTATAGGCTGAAAACTGTCTCAAATCCTGTCCATTTTCATTTATTGTTATTTCTCCATTATTTCCTATTACATTAGGTATAGGGACATTGCCTACTCTGGCATTTAAGTCTCCACTTATTATTAAATGATGATCTTTTGTATATTTATCAACTAATGTTTGTAATGTTTTATAAAATGTTTTTGTTTCTTCTTTCTTGCCTTCCTCTGGGGCATACACAGCAATTATCATCATATATCCTCTTTCAATTTTAAATCTGGCTATCAGGATTCTTTCATTTATAAACTCATAGCTATTCAATTTGTTCTTCCTTTTTCATCTATTAAAATTGCTACTCCACACTGCGCTCTTGTTGTCTGTTCTACTCCGCTATACAACATAGTATAGTGTTGTAAGTCCTTTGTTCCTTTTATTTCTTTTTTGTTTCTGTTATTGTTGCTATATTTATTTCTTTTTTCTTTAATTCTCTTTCTAATTCTTCTTCTTTTGTATTTATTCCCCTTACGTTCCAATTTCCTAATTTCAAAATGTCCTTTATTCCAAATCGTATCCTTTTATCTTGCTTGGGTCGGTTCCTTTTATGACAATCCGGCTGATTTCCATGAAGCTTCTCAGTAAGATAAATGTCTCCTGGAAGCGTTACGAGCGCTTCGCAGGACAAGGATGGTGGAAGGGCTGCTTCCTCTGAGCCTCCAAACATGCTCCTCTGGGTATCCACCCCCCAAGAGAGGGCTGCTTCTTCCGCTCTTCAAGCCCTACAAGTTTAGCTGTGCTATTCCTTGTCGCCCTGTTGACCGTTGAAGACTTGACTTGACGAAGATGTGGCCGCCCAATATGGATACAGACGCCAATCCTTCGTTGTGAGCTATACTTAGTTCCCCTCGCCTCTTACCCACCAGCAAGATTAACCTAAGTCAATCTTCCCCAGTAGAGTCGTCTGGTTCATCGGGTACTAAGCCCCCCCACCACGTCAAGGTGATAGCTCCTTAATAATAATAATTAATAATTATTATCAGAATTCCAGGCATACTTCACTTTTCGACTCATAGTATTCTCGAACTGACTGTGCATCATCAGTTTTCGAAATTGTGGGCCAATGATTGCAACTGCTATAATTTTTTTTATTGGATAATGAAGAAAATTTAGCGCAAACGTATTCAAAGCACTCACTGTCTTTATCTAGAGTTTTCACAGATTGTTTCATTGAACCTAATTTTACATGGACAGGTGGCAACAATACTTTTTGAGGGATCAATAAGAGCTTCACTTCTTATATTTTTCCGCCCGGTATTAAATTAGTCTTACGTGCAAGTCAGATATATTTCAACTTAAATTCTACCCCCCTTAAAGATAAAACTTTGCAAGAAATTTGAAGCCACTATTCACTTTCCCAGTGTTCTGATCTAGCTCTGCTATCCCATTCACATACGAAACAAGGGTATTTTGTGAAACCAGCTTGCTGACTAACTAATAGTCCACTAATCATGAAATCTCCACAGACTAGCATAGATTGTTTTCGTACTGCAGTTTTTGTAACAAAGCTTTACATTTTCATATGTTTCCTTTAAAACAAAAGAGTGGGCCACAGGAATGGAAGGATGAATGTTTCCGTTATGATGCAAAACACCTTTAGGACTTTTTTGAGAAGAATCTATGAAGAACCTCCCCTCTTTGGAATTATAGAATAGATTTAGAATAGATTTATTTAGAATATATTTATTTAGCCTGGTGGAGTTAAGGCCATATGGCCTTCTCTTCCACTCACCAGAACAAACATATGTTACATATGAATACAAAAAAAATACAATAATAGTCATATTAAACAGGGCAAACATAGTCATATTAAACAGAGCAAACATATGTTACATATAAATACAAAATAATTACAATAATAGTCATATTAAACAGGACAAACATATGTTACATATGAATACAAAAAAATTACAATAATAGACATTGAACAATTAATAATAGTTTATGTTATAAAATTTTAAGACAGCAGGGATGCTTGGCAATACACTAAATTTTCTTCTTCAGCAAAAAAAGGAACAAGTTCCTTCTCACGATGCCTATAACATGAACAATATGTACTCAGTCAATAGCTTCTTTACTTTTAACCTATAGCCTAACAATTCTGCTGGGTTCTTTAGGCAAATTGAAATCCCTCACTAAATCATTAAGCTCACTTTGATTAAAACATCTATCATGATCAGAATTATATGGTTCATCATCCACACAGGATTCACTCTCAGTGCTACTGGATTCAGACGGCAATATATCTGATTCAGGGTGTAAGGGAACCGGAATATCAGTACCATGAGGTACAGGCTGAATGGCAGAGGGAATGTTAGGATATACAATATCTTTCTTGTTTTTAACATTGCTACCTTAACTGTGCAAAAATAACAGTCGTCTCCATGATTTGTAGGTTCCCTCCAAATCATAAGGATACCAAAGAGCAATGACTTTTTTTTTATTTTTCCAACTCCTCAACTCTGCAACACAACTACGACACACTTTGTGTGTAATGCCAAAATATTGAAAGTAAGTTTTCATTACAAAAACAGCTATATTCTTTAAAATATATATGTAGTCAATATGCCCATTTCACCAATTAATGTTTTAAAATGGTCAACAAGTTTCTACAGCCAAGCTGTCATTCTCAAGACCAGATATTGACTGTTAGTCAATATCTGGTCTTGAGAATGACAGCTTGGCTGTAGAAACTTGTTGACCATTTTAAAACATTAATTGGTGAAATGGGCATATTGACTACATATATATTTTAATATTATATCACCAAGAAGATCACTTGTGTATTAAAAAGCTATATTCTTTGTTTTACTAACGTATGTGACCTATATATAGCAAAACAAATTTGGATCATTTACACAACCACAAATTTTTGTACGGACCTAGGGCGGATATAGTTAGTAGATTTTAATAAATATAAACATAATTTAATACTGTCATAAGAGAAAACATGAATATTGGTTATTCAATAGTAGATTATATACAGTATAAGCAATTAAATTGGTATGGGCACGTACGACGAATGCAAGAAGAAAGATTACCCAGGAAAACATTGGAATGGTGTCCACCTGGAAGAAGGAGGAGAGGAAGACCTCGAAACTCGTGGATTCAGGAAATAAGAACTGGAATGAGAGCAAGAGGACTGGAGGACATGGGTTGGGTGGAGAGAGACGAGCGGAGAAGAAAAATAAAACTTTAGACACAGAAAGATGTGTAAACATTAAAATTCTGTATATAAATAAAAAACATAACTTAACATATAAACATAATTATTATATTAGTTCACATTTTAAGTAATAAGGTTTAAATTATAAACTGTTGGGCCTTTCTAACAAACGATAACACACTGTATTATCATAAGTAATGCCACGAGTGATTTCCAATTTATCTAGAGAATTTGGAAATCAAGAGTGGCATTTGTTAGGACTATTTAACGAATAAAATTAAGCTGTTTACTCACAAATCATTATTTAACTATAATTATTTTAAAATATATATGTATTTAATGTAAACGGGGATGTTTGAAAACAAATGAGAAACGATTGTTACGCTTCATCTGCTTCTTTTGTTTATCACTGCAACCAGGTCATATTATTTATTGCCAAAGGAACGCAATATTGTAAGAATGCTCTCTAGTGGAGAAAAAAATGAAACACATCAAACTGTATATTAATTCATTTGTGATGTATGATGTAAATATGACAATTATATTTTTCTGGATTATTACCTGGGAAAAAATACATTTAAGAAAGTGCAAACACTGGTTTTTTTTATGGTGGTATAATCAATTGCTACAAATGTTTTTATATTAACCCCTGCAAGCGCTGTGTGTTGACATCCATGCACTATATATACAATCTGGTAGCCGTATTTGTTACAGAGTCAGTCACTGCAAGATAATGGTCAGACCTGTTCAGAATATTAAAAAGGAGGAGCTTTCTTTAATATGATAAATTTTATATTGATAAATATTTGGTGAAACGCGGCTGTGATTGGTTGTAAAACAAAAATCATTGAAACGTGATTGGTTATTGACTCCCATTTGGGGCATGAGTTAAATAGTCACTACAATACGTGCATTACGAAAAATATTCAAAGTATAAAATTTTGCTTTGTAACAAATTCTGACGTGGTACGCGAAAATGGGTTTCATTTTTGCTATCAGCGTGAAAATATGATTCAGAAACGCTCATTTATTTCAAGAAAACGAAATCCGTACAGAACAGTGTTATCTATTTCTTATCTCTTCCCTATAAAATACTACACACAATATAACCTAGCGATTACTTATCATATTACTTCATTAGACTCTCCGATACACACCCGATCCCATTAGCATTTTTACTTTATATCCCTCCTCATCATACTGTGAACCGTATTACGATCTTTTAAATTTTCACTTGTCAGAACATGGAAATCTCTTCTGCCCTATGTCAGAGACTTTCAAACTGTAACATCGTTCAAAAATAAACTGAAGAACTATTTAATAACAGACTAAATTATACACCTCACCACAAGTATCATTTTAGCAATTAATATTTTCTTTATTTTATTCAATGACGAAATTGATACGTTTAAACTATTACAGTTCTCAAACTATTTACCACATGCACCTTTCGCCAACATAAAAAAATATAATTTACCGAAAGATGACCCATTTTAACGTTAAGCAATATTAATAAGTATTCACTATATATATATATATATATATATATATATACATACATACATATAGTCCACCGCTGTGGTCTCGAGGTACCCTGCAGCCTTGTCACGCAGCGGGCCCGGGTTCGATCCCGGTCGGGGCAGTTTTTCTGGGTGAGGTTTTTATCGGGGTTTTTCCTCACCTGTAAGACGAATGTCAGGAAAACTTTAAGGCCCAAACGGTCCCCGAAATCATATGGCCATCATCATCATCATCATCTTCATCTTCATCTTCATCTTCATCCTTATCCATCATCATCATCCTTCACCGGTGTGGAAAGCAACGGGAAGCTACCACACCTACAATTCCCTAGTAAAGCTGCAAGCATAGCATGCAAATGCTATGATTGCAGTGAAGGACCTGCCCTCGGGGAGAATTACTATGGATGGATATATATATATATATATATATATATATATATATATATATCATCAGTTGATTAATGTCTTTGACATCGTCCGATTCCTAATAGCCAATTTTGTCGATCCATCCAATCTCCTGGTTGTAGATATTTCTCCTTCATATATAAATATATGTTTTAGGTCTTCCTCTGCCTTGTCTTCCCTCAGGTTTCCATTCCAAAACAGATTTTGGTAGCCGATCCTCTTACATTCGTTGGATATGTCCGTACCATTTTAATTGCTGAGTTTTAATAAAATTAGTGTCTTCAGTCTTCATTTTCTCCCTTATAACTGGGTTTCTAATATTTTATCTTCTTGAAATTCTTGCTGTCCTTCGTATAAAACCCATTTCCGTTGCCAAAATATACTTACTTGTTTTTATTGTTAATGGCCAAAGTTCTGCTTCATAAGTAATTATTTTTTAACAATTGTGTGATATATTAATTTTGTTTGTATTACTTATATGTTTATATATAAGTATATATATTAGAACAAGTGTCAGATTTCTCTTACTTAGGAAGTGTATTTGCAGAGTATAAGAGTGACTTTGATTCAAAATTATAAAAATATAATAAAATGAATGGGGTAATACGAAGACATTTTGGTAAACAGACGAGGACAGAGACAAAACTAAGATTACATAACATCACATCAAAAGCTACTCTAAAATACGGAAGTGAAATTTGGATTTTAAATAAAAGAAACTCTCATAAACTTCAAGTAAGCCAAATGCGCTTCTTACGATCATTGTTAGGAGTTAATAGACTGGATCACCAAAGGAACACTACTATCAGAGGAAAACTTGGAGTAGCAAGTTTAAATGAAGATATACAAAGATACCAACAAGAATGGAAAAATCATCTGAGGAGAATGGCAAGAAATAGACTTCCAAAATTGGCATTCCAATATACCCCCAACTGGACATAGGGACCAAGGAAGACCAAAACATCGGTGGAAAGATCAAGACCATCTTCGCTAGGTTTACCGTACAGGCCACATGGCCTAAAACGAATTTGTTCATGATGATGATGATGATGATGTTGTTACTTATATTTTTATCCCACAATATTCCATTGCGGCAAGAAATTGCAAATTATCCTTTATTATTACTATTTCTTATTTCCTCTTCATAGTTTCCATTTTTATTTATTTTAATTCCTAACATTTGATACCACTACAAGATTGCATTGTTTCTCCAGTTTCCAAAATTAAATTTTGTTCTGGTTCACCAATTGATATAGGCTTTTATATATATATATATATATATATATATAGTCCACCGCTGTCGTCTAGAGGTAGCGTGTGCCTTGTCACGCAGCGGGCCCGGGTTCGATCCCCGGTCGGGGCAGTTTTTCTGGGTGAGGTATTTATCGGGGTTTTTTCTCACCTGTAAGACAAATGTCAAGAAAACTTTAAGGCCCAAACGGTCCCCGAAATCATATGGTCATCAACATCATCATCCTTATCATTATCATCATCATCATCCTTCACCGGTGTGGAAAGCAACGGGAAGCTACCACACCTACAATTCCCTAGTAAATCTGCAAAACATAGCATGAAAATGCTATGATTGCAGTGAAAGACCTGCTCTCGGGCAGAATTACTATGGATGGATGGATGGATGGATATATATATATATATATATATATATATATATAATCCCAAAACATTAATTTCAAAACAGTAATTTAAATAGGCGTTGTATACACTTAAAACCCTTTCTCAATACGTTAATGTAAATACACAGAAACCTTTCAATGCACAAAAACAGGTTTAAATAGCTCACCTAACTCATATTGTCAACATAGTTTTCGAAGGAAGAAAATTGAATGTTGCGCGCCGCCAATAACTACGAGTAGCTATGCCGAGAATTATTGAAATAATTTTATATAATTTGCTCAACATAATATTTCATTTAAAACATTTTAAACTATCCTTTTCCGACATCGCAAATTTATTTAGAATAATTTTCGGAATTTCACTCACAATCGTCATTCAACGATCCCTACATATTCAATATGTCTACTTTAAATAATTTAATTTAATTTATTTTATATTTTAATACCGTAAAATATCAATTAAAGAATAAACTAGACAAAATAAAAAAATGCAATAAGAGAAATTACGAATGTTGAAAACGATATTGTACAAGAGATTGAAGAAATCCAACTAAGATGGCATGGACATATAATGAGAAGAAGAGACACAGAAACAAACAATGAAGTATTGAAATGGATACGTCCAGGAAAAGGGAAAGGTGGTAGACCAAAGCCAGCGTGGATAAAAGGCATTCAATACAACACGAAGAAGAGAAATCTAAAAGAAGTGACACGCAAGACCGGGAAGTGTGGAAGAAAAATGTATATATTTTCGTTGAGCATACCTGTGTATATAACAGAAACAATCGTGAAATAAATAAAAATAATAAAGTATAGAACAATTAGTCGGAATAAATTATTTAAATATCTGTCAAATCATACAACAGTATTAAAAAGATCAGACGTATAATACTCGTATATTTGTTTCTTTTGCAGTCTGACACGTATAAATAAGTTACTATAAAAAATTGAGTTTTACCCTTAAATTTTGAATTTATCATATAAAATATATAGTTTTAATTTATTTAACATTTTAATATATCAGTGGATAAATGAATCATTAGAAATTATTTAAATTTGTGTCAAATATAACTTACAGTTATACATGGTTTGTTTTCACTGCAGTCAAACACATTTAAGTAAATTGACATTAGAAATTGACTTTCTCCATTTTAAGGGTTACCGAAAGAAAGATATTATATTCCGTAAACCAGCAAAATCAGACCATAACTTCGACTTGCTCAGGAATTCGCTTAGTTTACGCAGTTCCTGCGTGATTGACCTTTTTTTTTAAATTCAAAGTCTTAAATTCTACGAGATTTTCCCTCACTCTAATAACTGTGTAACTTCCTGTTTTGTGGGCTTTTATGTGGTAAATCATTTCCTTCACCAGTCGGGACTATAATGTGAAATAAGTCAAAAGTATTTTAAACGACTATAGTAAATAAAATGTATTTTTTATCTAATAGTGTAAAATTATGGAATATATTGCTAAAAATAATATAAGTAATACAAATAAAGAGAAAAATGTCTGCCAAAACTGGGATTTCAACTCAAGATCCCCAGCTTTACGCACTGAAGCACAAACCATTGTGCTACTTAGGCAATTCATGAGCAGACACAATTTTTTCTCGTTTAAATCCTCGTGTATACCTGTTAGTGAAATTCTATTCACAATACAACAGGGTCGTTTCTACTAAGAAGACACGATGGGAAAAATTCATCCCATATCAACTAATTACTAACGTAATATTAAATTAATACACTCAAGTTTAATTAAATAAAAATAAAACTTAGTTTTATTTGATTTTCATATGTGTTAAGATATAATTCAGTGACAGCTGTTTCGGTACACTGTGCCTTCTTCAGACATGTTAACAAATTATGAATTGTGTTATTATAGTACATTAGTTATATTTGAATTAGATCCTCTCCAGGAGCTTTATTATTCTCCAATATATCAATTGCACTTTCAATCTCATCAAATGCTGGGGTGGCGCTTCAAATCCGAGACACTCAGGACTGGTAATTGTAACAATTGATTCTAATGTTTCATGAACTTCTTCTTTCAATAATTCGTTAAAATACTTTACCATTTTGCCTTAATTATTCTTTCGTCACTTCGAATGTTACCCTCTTTATCCTATACTAGTATTGTTCGGGGATGAAAACAATTTATGTTTTTATTACTTCTTTTATAAAAACTCTACTGTCATTCTTATTCCTTAAGTGTTCCATTTCTTTAAATACACTTTCATGATATAATAATTTTTATGGAACTCTTTTCTCTTCTCATCTAGCCAAACAGCATTCCTCAATAACTTTATGCATCAAACCAATGATTGTGTTTAATTTTATCATATTTTCTTATTTATTGTTTACTGCCTCTGTTAAGACATCCATAAGTGCCTTTCAACAACCACTGATACTCTCACTATCAGTGGTACTTTTCGAGTCGTCACTGATACTCTCACCATCAGTGATGTTCTTCAAAATTATTATCATCTACTCTCTGGGTAAATTTTGTTCTGATTTCTAAGTCCTTCAACTTGTGAATATTATATCAGCTAATTTGTAATTCGTTACTTTTCTTTGTTTTAGAGATGGGCCACTTTTGATAAGAGTCCATATTTGCTCCGCAATAGTTCCTTACATCAATAAAATCCGACAGATGTCTTGAATCAACTACAAAACAATCAACTTGCTTAAAATTAATTCCATGGCGAGATTTTCATGTTATTTTGTGGGATCTCCTTAGGTTGGAATATTGAGCCGTATGAATAAAGTGGAGCAAATGCCTTTACTTCACTATATTAAAGCATATCCTTTAGAATTTATGAATAAAGTATGAAGCATAACATTTTACTCGCGGTAATGCAATCGAGAAAAAAGCATATGCTTCCATGGAGGAAGCACGAGCTCGACCTTGAGGCATGTGCTTCAAGACTAGAAAAACTGTATGAATAAAGTGAAGCTTTTGCTTCTTTTAAGAAGCACATGCTTAAAAAAAAGTGAAGTCTGGCCGGTAGCAGACTCCTCATCACAAAACACAGACATGACTCAATTAGTAATCTCCGTACGATGTAAAAATTGTAATAAACCACGTCGGTGTCCTGAGGAAGAGTATAAATCATTATAGAGGTTCAACGAGGAAAATGTTAATTGGATTGTTGCCCACTTTCTGCCAGAAACAGAAGAGAGAAGTATTGGTGTGTTATCCTCTGAAGATAAAATGAAGGTATTTTTTTGGTTCATGGCCGATCTAAGGTTTCAAACTGGTATAGCAGAAGAAATAGGCGTTCATCAATGTTGATGATTCAGGCAATGATAATGAATATACAACGAAGGAGAAGAACCAGAAGAAGAAAATTTCACCGAAGGGGAAATTATAAGAAGAGGACGCGAAATAAGAGAAGAAAATATTACAAACTAGCTAAAACCGGCGTGCATTGCTACGCCTAAATAAATGAAAATTAATGTGCTTTTATGTTTAGTTGAATAAGTAAAAAGAAAAATAATTATAAATTTATATATTTTAGATACCCCGTGCTGATTACCCGACGTTGCCCGGGAATCTACTTATCCCGATCTTCTTGATATAAATGGGCTGAAATACGAAAATTAATGTGTTTTATGTTTAGTTAAATAAGCACGAGGAAAAATTTATATCGTAATTATTTTTAGATACCCCGTGTTGTTTACCCGGCGTTCTTCAGAAATCTACTCATCCCGATGTTCTTGGCATAAATGAGCTGAAAGACAAAATTAATATACTTCTTATGATTAGTTGAATAAGTAAAATGAAAAAAAAATTATAAATGTATATCGTCATTATTTTAATATTCCCAGTGCTTATTACCCGGTGTTGCCCGGGATTCTACTTATATCAATCTTCTTGGCATAAATGAGCTGAAAGACAAAATTCGTTATTGTGAGTTATCCTTAAAAGAATACCCGCAACGTGATGCTATGCTTGCATAGGAATCTACGTATTTGTCTCGATCTTCTTGGCATCAATGAAAGACAAAAATAGTTATTGTGAATTAGCCGTAAGAGATAAACATGTGCTGTCGCGGACTTTTTTTTAGAGCTTTTTGAGATATTCCATTCTGTGTACATTGATTTTGTGTAGGCTTATTTGTTATGGTTTAGGTAGCGTAAGCCATTTAAGCGTCCAAAGAGCTACTTTTTTTCACGTTTTCCACTACAAAGGGCGATTTTTAAGGGTGTAGGAGTTGAGTATTACAACTCTCTTATAACCTATGTAAATCCCAGGAATCTCTTGAACATTTTGCAAAAAGCCCCATCACAATCGGATCAACGGTATGGCCGCGCATAAAGTACGAAGAAACAAACAAACAAACGTCCATTTTTATATATTAGATATAATATACAATGGAGGATTTTTATTATTTTAAATTTATTGGAGTGGAAGTTTATTTTTATTATTGAACTATCCATCATTCACTATCAGTTTGTAGTAGCAATTACCATATTTCTTGATGAGACAAGTATCCCCGGCCTTGAAGCCAATGTTTTCCCATTTTATGGTATGAGGTATCAAATGAAAGATCGGAGAAACAAGTAGGATATAAGTCCACTTTTTTATCTTCTTGCGACAGCGCATTTTAAACCATGTGAAAGAAACTTTAATATTTTGCTATTTCTCTTTTCTTTTCATTTTCACATGCGCTCATCCTTTTTATATCCCATCTGATGTGTTGCAAAAGCTCATGTTTGGGCACTTCATACGGCATTAAAATTATCATAAGTAATGCCACGAGTGATTTCCAAATTATCGATAAATTCATGACTCATGCAGTGAATTTAGCTAGACTATTTAACTCATGCCACAAATGCTAGTCAATGACCAATCACGTTTTAATGAATGTTGTTTTACAACCAATGACATTCGTGTTTCACCTCGCTATTTATCGATTTCTCTTTATCAGCTCCTGCTTTTGTGATAAAGAAAGCTCCTCCTTTTTAATGTTCTGAACAGGTCAAAGCATTATTTTTTTCCAACAAATACATTGAATATAGTAAATAATGAAAAGATTCCTTGATTTTACTGAGTTGTTTACTAAAAAAATAAATGAATAACCCGTAATGTTGATTATGATATATAGTTTCATGTGTTTCATTATTTCTCCACTTGGGTGCACTCTTACAATATTGCGATCTTATTTGGCAATAAATAATATGATCAAGCAGCAGTGAATGAACATAAACTCACATTTCTGATTTGTTTTCAAACATAGGTTATATATTAAATACGAGTATATTATCATACCAATTTATAAGAAAGGAGATAAAACAGATTGCAACAACTACAGGGGCATCTCATTACTTTCAACTTCGTACAAAATTCTTACAAATATATTAGTAAGCAGACTTACTCCCTATATTGATGACATTCTAGGAGATCATCAATGTGCATTTAGAAGAAACAGGTCTACAACAGATCAGATTTTCAGTTTAAGACAGATTTTAGAGAAGAAATGGGAATATAATGGTACTGTACATCAACTATATGTAGACTTCAAAAAAGCATATGATTCAATTAAGAGGGAGAAGTTATATAGTATCCTGCTGGAGTTCGGAATTCCTAAAAAGTTAGTTAGACTTATACGAATATGTCTAAATGGCTCAAAGAGTAGGGTGCGTGTAGGCAAACAGTTTTCAGACACTTTTGAAATCCAGAATGGGTTGAAGCAAGGAGATGCACTATCTCCTTTACTATTTAATTTTATACTAGAGCATGCCATTAAATCTTTAGAGAATGAGGAAGGCTTACAACTCAATGGTATTAATAAGCTGTTAGTTTATGCTGATGATGTAGTACTACTGGCCGATAGCGAGGAGATACTAAAGGCCAACACGCACACACTATTGAATAACACTAAGAAATTAGGACTGGAAATAAATATCAGTAAAACTAAATATATGGTCACACGTAGAAATTCAGTATATAATGGAAGTGGACAGCTAATGACAAATGAGGGAAATTTTGAGGAAGTGGCTGAATTCAAATACCTAGGAACAATAATCACAAATAGGAATGAGATGCAAAAAGAAATTAAACATAGGCTCAATTCTAGAAATGCATGCTATTATGCATTGCAGAGACTTTTGATGTCCCAACTCCTTTCAAAAAACGTTAAGCTGAAAATATATAAAACTATTATTCTACCAGTTATATTATATGGATGCGAAACCTGGACTCTTACTTTAAGTGAGGAAAGGAGATTACGAGTATTTGAGAATAAAGTTCTTAGGAAAATTTTTGGATCAAAGAGAGATGAACAGACAGGTGAATGGAGAAGACTACATAACAATGAACTACATGGTCTTTATAGGAAGCCAGATATAATAAGAACAGTTAAGTCTCGTAGACTGCGATGGGCAGGACATGTTGCGCGTATGGGGAATGAAAGACGTGCATGGAAACTTCTTGTAGGAAAGCCAGAGGGAAAACGCCCAGTTGGTAGACCAAGAATGAGGTGGGAGAACAACATTAACTATGATTTGAGGGAAGTAGATTATACAGGGAATGATTGGAAAGCATTAGCTCAGGATAGGGATGTATGGAGAGCTTATGTCCGCGCGGCCATGAACCTTCGGGTTCGATAGTGCCAGTGAGTTAGTTAGTTAGTTATATAAATATTTTAAAATAACTATGGTTAAACAATGCTTTGTGAGTAAACAGCTTAATTTTATTCGTTAAATAGTCCTAACAAATGCCACGAGTGATTTCCAAATTATCGATAAATTCACGACTGACGAAGTGAGGAGTGAATTTATCTAGAGAATTTGGAAATCAAGAGTGGCATTTATTAGGACTATTTAACGAATAAAATTAAGCTGTTTACTCACAAATCATTGTTTAACTATAGTCATTTTAAAATATTTATATATTTAATGTAAACGGCGATGTTTGAAAACAAATCAGCAATGTGAGGTTATGTTCATTCACTGCTGCTTGATCATATTGTTTATTGCCAAATAAGATCGCAATATTGTAAGAGTGCACCCAAGTGGAGAAATAATTAAACACATCAAACTATAAATCATAATCAACATTACGGGTTATTCATTTACTTTTTTAGTAAACAACTCAGTAAAATCAAGGAATCTTTTCATTATTTGCTATATTCAATGTATTTGTTGGAGAAAAATAATGCTTTGACCTGTTCAGAACATTAAAAAGGAGGAGCTTTCATTATCACAAAAACTGGAGCTGATAAAGAGAAATCGATAAAGATCGAGGTGAAATACGACTGTCGTTGGTTGTAAAACAACATTCATTGAAACGTGATTGGTCATTGACTAGCATTTGTGGCATGAGTTAAATAGTCAAAAAAATAACGTATTCCCTTTATTTCTCCAACCTTTTAAATAATATTAGCTCCTAAATGCAGTTTAAGATACCGTTATTATGCCTATACTGTTTTAAAGCAGTGAACCTGTTTTTCAGGTACGGCTATAATAATATGGAAACTGAAAATTACTAAGAATTGAATAACGAAACCACAGGAAATCCGCATCCTCCTTAAATAGGACGTAAATTAATTTCATTAGATATCGTGGCGCAATATTCTCCATTTCCTATCGCTATGATCATTGCATTTAACATTTTTAAGTTATTCTTCCAGTTATATGGATTCGAAACATGTTATCTTACTTTACGGAAGAAGAAAAAGATTACGACTATTTGAGAATAAAGTTCTTATGGAATTTTTTGGACCAACGAAACGAACAGAGAGGCGAATGGAGAGAATTACATAACAATCTCATAGTAAACCAGATATAATAAGTAGTAGTAGAAAGCCCTTGTGTCTCTCAACGAAACTTAGCGTTCTCCCCCTACAGAGGAGACATTCAACTATACAAATTTATACTTGTTTTCGGATAGATGTCATTGAGTGGCCCGGGGTCAGCGTTCTGCCTCATACTGACATCTAGGAAGTCAAGATATTACTAAGATAGGAAAATTCTGAAAATTTTGCACAGAGGCATTTTTATTCAGGCTTGTCGTTCTTTCACGAGACTGAAAGAAGGTCCGCATTTTTTTTTCGGAACCAACTCGGCAATCAATTAGACAAGAAAAGGAACATCGAGTTCGTTAACCAGCAAAATCGGTCCATTTAGAAGTTATGGTTAACATCTAAAGAAAATTTAAAAATTGTTCTAGCTGTTGACTTATCTGAAGAAAGATAAATTCTGCAAACTAGCAATATCGAACCATAGTTTCGACTTGCTGAGAAATTCGCTTAATTTACGTAGTGATGGACTTTTCTCAACTTGGAGCTGTAAACTTATCAGAATTCGTCAGATACTGAGTGGGCACCCGTACCATTCACTAGCTTAAATTCCTTTTAGAAAATTTCTTCCTCTAGTGTTTGACCCTCGTGAGTTAACTCTCTGTTCAAGCGCTTCCTGGGTGGCCAGTAACATATTATGTGACTCTCCGATAGAAGAAATATATTATCAATACTTAGGCCTATCTGAAATTTACAACAGATGCTTGACAAAATGAATACGCGTTGATGGGGGTACTGTACATCATAAACTAGTAGGCTTAATTATGTAGAAAGCGCTCTTCTGAATTAGTTGGAACTAGTTCAACTCAGTGAGCGATTCACATACATATTTTTACTAAGCTAACACTTTTGAACTAGTTAATTTACTTTCATATATTACGTAACTAGCTAATACCCAGCGTGCTCTGCTACGCCTAAATAAATTAAAGGTGTTTTGTATTTAGTTGAATAAATAAAAAGGAAAATAATTATAAATTTATATCGTAATTATTTTTAGATACCCCGTGCTGATTACTCAGCGTTGCTCGGAAATCTAATTTTCCCGATACTCTTGGCATAAATTAATTGAAAGACGAAAATGGTTATTGTGAGTTATCCAATACCCGCAGTTTACTGCTACACTTGCCTGGGAATCTACTCATCCCGATCTTCTTGGTATCAATGAGCTGAAAGACAAAAATTATATTGTGAGTTATCCGTAAAACATAGACATATGCTGTCGCGGATTTTTTGTAGATTTTTGAGATATTCAATTCTGTGTACATTATTTTTGTATAGCCTACTTGTTATTGTTTAGGTTACGTAAGCCATTTAAGCGTCCAAAAAGCTATTTTTTAGTGCACCGATGCCCCTTTTTCTTAGCTCCAGCCCTATAGTACGTAGGATAACATCGCTCATTTGCTGCTACAACGTCATAACTTAAAAATCACGATATTTTAGTTAGTATCACAAGGAGACTTGGAATGACAGTATTTAAAACTTCAAATGTTTCTCCTGAAAAAATCGTGATTTTCGAGTTATGACGTTGTTGCAGCAAATGAGCGATATGTTATATACGTTAATTGTCCCAGAAAATGTATCTAAATGATGAAAAAAAAAATCGATCACGTAGTTTTTGAGTCCATGAAGGACAGACAGACAGACGTACAGACTTACACTCATTTTTAAATATATAGATTTTAAAGATGACTGCCTAATTCTTTGAATTTTAATTTCACGAAAAGTTGGGTGATCCTCTCATTGCAGTATTCTAAGCATAAAACTATTCTAGTTTTGAATAATTTTAATATATAAAAATTACGTGTCACGTTGTTTGTCCGCGATGGAATCCTAAACTACTGAACCGATTTTAATAAAATTTTGTACACTGTGTGCTGTTTCATCCAACTTGAGACATACGGTTGTTTATAACTAAATTTATAGTCGCATTATTTTTTATTGCAAATTATTTGTTTATTATTTAACAAAGAGTTATAATTATCTGTGAGTTCCATAGATTCTAACAGATGGCCGTGTAAGGTAATTGGTTTATTATTTAACCAGGTGGCTGTGCGTTTTGTTGCAACCGCGAATTTCAATTGAATTACAAATATTGATTATTTCATAATTTAAGTGTGTTCAGTGTTTATTTTATTTTCAATATATTGATAATAATATTAATTTCGTGTGTAAGTATTAGTTTTAAGTAATCTGGTTGAAAGACAGCAACTTAATTTAAATTTAACTGGCCCGAGAGGGGACATTGAACAATATGGCGAATCAGTTCTAGAGACCATGAATGATAAGATATCAAGTGAATTTCCGCAAATTGGTATAGGCCTATGTGACATAAATCTTACATTTAAGAAGAATGTCAATTTAAAAACATATGAAGGTCCTAAGGAACGGAATAACAGAACTGTAAGTAAGTCTGTTAGTTATAATAATATGCCTAATATTACAGAAATAATATCCATGCCTCAATTAAATGAAAAACAAGATGACTATAATATATCACAAGATGATATTACTATACAGAGACTTCTTGATGATGATGATGATGAGAATCCAAACTGCCAACAAGTTCGTAAAAAAAACGAAAGTATAATGAAATCAGCAAGCCTCCTCAAAATACTCCATCAATAAATGTATATAATCTTTATGATACACTTATGGATGATACTGAGAATGCAGACAACATAAATTTATCTCAATCGACAAAACCACTTCCACATAAACCACCACCCATATTTATACCGGGTGTAGTTAACGTACCAGAACTAAAAAATTGTGTAAAACAAAAACTTTCTGATTTAGATTTCTCACTTAGTTTACTACAACATAATTTAACGCATACCTTACCCACAGCAACGCGTGGCCGGGACTTCTATATATATATATATATATATATATATATGTATAATAAAGTCGAATTAGTTAACATCTATTTATAACTCAAGAACGGCTGGACCGATTTTTTATTATTAATCTTGGAATTTGGTTGGATTTTTTTTTTTTTTTTTTTCCGCCCCGAATAGCAGATAACTATTACAATATCGGAAAAACTAACGTAAAAATATTAAAAGGCCGAGCCAGCTAGTGTAGGTATATATCACAATATGTATACAATTATATATCATGTTCATTTTGAGCTATATTGCTCGTAGAGGAACGCTGTTGCCACTTGGACGCCACGACGCCCAAGCTTGAGTAAGCCTGGTCTACACGTAAAACATTTTGGTTGTCAGTCTTGCATGATCAAGTTAGACCGCAAACAAAAAGCAAGGTGCTACAAACTACTACTCAAACAAACTTGTACTTTACTACAAGTGTTTGGGGTCCGTCGTTCTGATAACGTCCATGGAGGAGAAGAACTATTGGTATCGATAATTGCACTATGTGTCCCAAAAGATTGAAGAAGAACCACGCCACGTAGTCTAATACACTCGTTCTATGTAGTTCCAATGAGTAGTTTACTGAAGAGAGGAGCATTTTCCCCATGTGAAATCTTCTAACGAGAACTGCAGCATGAACCAGAAGATTGGCGGAATTACTTACGTATGGACATAGACACGTACTATAAATTATTAACGCTTGTAACCCCAGAAATAGAAAAACAAGGCTCTTTACTTGCTTTACATTCCATTTCTTTATATTTACTAACCAAAGCGGTGTAAGCTTGGTTTTTCTTATCTATATTGCTTTAATCTTTCGATTTCACGTGCCGGAGGCAAGTAAAACTGTAGTGCAGTTCTATGAATTCCGTGAAAAATTCATGAGACCAGTGTCGTCAATTTGATTCCGTCACTATGCACAGTAAAAACACTAGTTAAAACATCTAGTATCATTTTAGAAAATCCTGGCAGAAAAGCGAATTTTGACCGATTAAAACTGATATGTGTCTACATGCACCAACTTGTCCGCCGTCTTGCTTGTACACAAAGCTCCAGCCCATCAGTCTTTTGCGAGTTTGTCAAACCTCATTCAGTTCGTGCAAAACATCCAATTTGCCGTAAACACGCAACGTTTTGTTTGACAAACTTGGCATGATCATGCAAGACTTACGACAAAACGTTACGTGTAGACCAGGTTTAACAGAGATGGAAGTATAATTATCTTCAGTTTCATTGAAAGAAGATGGTCCAATGGCATCTCGGCAAGCCGCTGTTCCCTAACTTTCTTAAATTTATTAAATATTTGGGTGACTATTTAACTCATGCCACAAATGCTAGTCAATGACCAATCACGTTTCAATGAATGTTGTTTTACAACCAATGACAATCGTGTCTCACCTCGGTCTTTATCGATTTCTCTTTATCAGCTCCTGCTTTTGTGATAAAGAAAGCTCCTCCTTTTTAATGTTCTGAACAGGTCAAAGCATTATTTTTCTCCAACAAATACATTGAATATAGCAAATAATGAAAATATTCCTTGATTTTACTGTTTTTTTACTAAAAAAGTAAATGAACAACCCGTAATGTTGATTATGATATATAGTTTGATGTGTTTCATTATTTCTCCACTTAGGTGCACTCTTACAATATTGCGATCTTATTTGGCAATAAATAGGCTAATATGATCAAGCAGCAGTGAATGAACATAACCTCACATTTCTGATTTGTTATCAAACATCGCCGTTTACATTAAATATATAAATATTTTAAAATAACTATAGTTAAACAATGATTTGTGAGTAAACAGCTTAATTTTATTCGTTAAATAGTCCTAACAAATGTCACTCTGATTTCCAAATTCTCTAGATAAATTCACTCCTCATTTCGTGAGTCGTGAATTTATCGATAATTTGGAAATCACTCGTGGCATTACTTTTGATAATTATACGTTCCACAATGACTTTTTTTCCCCATAAATCGGGCATCCACTTTTTTAGTAAAGTTGTAGGTGAAACTATTTTTTTTCTAACGAATTAACTAATAATGAATCAGTCTCACGTAAAAATAATACGTTTACTAGCAAGAATTGTTCCATAAGAGCAGTGCTGTTTTCTAGACGTGAAAACCCCTATAGTGACATGTTTGCCAGCATGCTTATTCAGGTTATATAGGTTAGCTTAAATTAGGTAGTTACTCGCAAACATATACTTTTTGTAAGCGTGTTTTCATAAGTTGTGTTCGAGCAATGATTTTCAATTGGTTCAGAAGGGCGCTTTCTACATAATTTCTCATAAGTGCAATGATCATCTCATCTGTATAATAGAAAATCAAACATGGAACTAAAGCAACAATGTGTGAGTTTAAAGGTTCAGACTGCAATCGGATGCTGCGCGAGACAATTTAAAGGTACCAGATTCAACCCAGGAAGTTACTGTGTGTTTGGAATAGGGAACCGGGTTGCCATTTTAACAGCATTTTCTTGAGAGAAATCCTTATATAAAACTGAAGATTGCAACACAGCAGGTACATAGTTGTAAGATGTAGTCGCTCAAGCCACCCCCTCTTAAAGAAAAAAGTTACCACTTGTCACTGAACTCGTGCGGATTTGTATTATCCTGTGTGAAAGTGTCGACTCTCATATTTACTATAAAACTAGTTTGCATGCCGTAAAAGAAAAACAATGTTTTTTAAATGTATGGTACATAGGTTTGGAAAAAGTACTGCTAACCTAGCCGCTCCAACCCTCCTTAACAAACAAATAGGCTACCGTTATTTTGAGTTTGGCAACATCTACCCTCTGTAGGTACGGGACACTGGCATTGCCCATAAGGTCTGTAGTAACATCCTGGGTTGAATTAGAGTGTAAATCATCGGACGGGGTCAGCTTCTTCGAGAGGATTCGATATTCATGGTTCCCGTCATGCCCTCGCTGATACATATTGTAATGTTTATAGTCTTGCTGAAGTAACGAGTTTACATAGAAACTTGTGACTTATCCTACTTTTTTCTTGTTTTAGGTTTGGAATATAAAACAAAGGTATTGAAGTCACAAGAAGACATTGAACTATCATGTGAAGATGAAAATCCAGTTCACTGGTGCTATCCACCGAAATATCAACCTGACATACTTTCACTTTACGAAGTAAGTATAAATTATAATAAAAAAATATGTATAAAAAGTGCTTCTAGAGATGTCAGGTAGACAAAAAAATAGGGAGGATTAGCTGTTGTATGCCCGGAGCGATGAATGTTGCAACAGAGAACAAGTGATTGTTAGGTTCATGATAGCCAACATGATAATATACGTTTCCACTATCAAAATGATGTTCTTTTTTAATATATTTAATCACTCATTACTAAGTGTTTGTACCTCATAATACATGGCTATTCAGAAAGAAAGAACAGATTTCAAACATTTATTTCTTCCAAACTACAAATCATAGAAACACAATTCCAATGCTCCTGGAAAGAGAAGTTGGAAGTTACGATCATGGCCGCATTGGCGCTGTTGCTTGTCATGTTGATTGTTTGTATTAAAATGACGACACAACAGGACGTTGGATTGGAAGAGAAGGAGCAGAAAATCAACTTCATTACCGGTGGCCTCCCAAGTTACCCGACATAACCCCGTGTGATTTTTATCTGTGGGGTTACGTAGAAGACCGTGTTTTTATCCCCCTATGCCTGATATTCTTGAAAATCTGCGACATCGAATAATTGTTGAAGCTGTGAATTCGATAACCAAAGACCAGTTGATTAGTGTGTAGCAAGAAATGAGCCACCGTCTTGATATGTGTTGTGTAACACATGGTGCTCATATTGAATGCATAAAATAGTGAAATGTGAACTTTTCTCTTTCCAGAAACGTTGGAATTGTGTTTATATTTTTTTGTAGTTTGGAAGAAATAAATGTTTGAAGTCTGTTCCTTCTTTTTGAATAGCCATGTATTATGTTCCCAATTAATTTTGTTAGAAGATAAAATGGATAAATTAGTATACACCAGATTAGCTTACGATTTATTGAATAATCTGGCGCCCCATAAAAATAAATTGACTATCCCGTTTGAACTATGACTAATACATATTTTTCCATTAAACATTTGTTGATTTTAGGTTATTTGTAACTCAATTTCCCATTTAATTTTAAGGCATTTCTCACATTTTTCACATACTGCTACAATAATTTGTACGTTTTTCAGTTTTTTTTTTCTATTTCAATTCATGTAGACACACCCTTGAGATACATCATGCAATTTTTTTTCCCCTCGCCAGTGTGATATAGGGGTCACATCGAAGGCTCTCATAAGGCGACCTCTGATTCGATTCTGTATTACAGCGAGGTTTCATGGTTTTCTTCAACTCTACGACAAAGGACCATTTTTAATAATATTCTCACCCTCCGTGTAAATATGAAATCAGTTTTGGGTGTTAAATGTCAGGTATGAATCAGAATATGTTGCACCGGGGAACAGGTGACTGCTAGCGTTGTTTGTCAACATAATAATACACTTTTCCGCTATAGTCAATTGAGTTAATTATTTAGGCTACGAAAAACAGATTAGTCAAGTTATGTTAGTTACATAAATGTTACTAAGGCAATAGTGACTTGGTCAGCGAACTCGGCAATCTTTATTTTTTAGTGCTTCTCATGAGTTGGCTATTCTGTTTGAGGGCATATTTTACATTGTTAATATGGTGATTTTCCTTCAATGCTAAGTAATTTCTCGCATTTTTAGGGAAAAAATCAGCGTATATATATAATATACAGCGAAAGAATTAGGTAAGTCACTTCTTGTCGAAATGGAGTTTGAGGTTCATTAGATTATCCATGAAAATAGCCCTCATTTAGAAGTGGAAGTAATAAAAGTTTAGTCAGGATTTATTTACCTCCAAAGTTTGGCATACATATAAGAATGTATGTTTTCTAGGTTTCAAAGAAAATATGACTTATTTCGCTTTATTCCCTGTACCCTTCATATATATATATATATATATATATATATACAGAGTGAAAATTATTTAAACCGACAAACTCTGGGAGGTTGTAGGGGACACCAAAACAAATAGTTTTCCTTAACCCTTAAATTCGTAATGTGTCCTTTTGGATACATCAGTTGGTTTAATTAATTTAATATTTCAAATAAATCAGAAGAAAACAAATAAAAAGAAACCACTTAAATGTGTGTCTAATTATACAATATACCTAATAATAACAGTTACACAAGATTCCATTTTCACTGTGGTCCGCCACATTCAAATAACTAACAGAAGAAACTTGTGTTTTGCCAATTTAAGGGTTAATGCCATTTTTTCCTATGAGGATTATTTAAATCGGTAGAGAACGTATTACGCTCTTCAGTTGTCATGACTGCAACTGCTGTTGATGGTAGCAATTGTTTTGTCCACCAGTGTAGTAGTGAATTGTATCTGTTTACTAATGGAACGATACACCTGGAGTGAGTACACTGATATGTGTTGGACCGGTGTTGTTGAGGACTGTTTAATTGGGACATATCTCCTACCTAGGCCATTAAATGACAGGCACTATTACAATTTTCTCGCCAGAGCTTTGCCAGAATTGCTGGAAGACGGCCCGCTCCCTACAAGACAACGCATGTGGTTCCAACATGACGGGGCGCCGGCATATTTTAAGCGTCGTGTGCGTCGATTCTTGAACCAACGGTTTTCAGAAAAGTTGATTGGCAGAGGTGGTCCTGTACCATGGCCTGCTCGATCCCCAGATATGACCCCTTTGTATTTTTTTTTGTGGGGAGAGATGCGCAACCTTGTTTACACAATTCCTGTTGCATCAGAAAAGGGTCTGATTGCCCGGATAGTAGCAGCAGCAGCAGGAGCAATTAACGATACTGCTGGAGTTTTTCCCCGTGTTAGGCAGAACATGATCCGCCGGTGTAACCTTTGTTTACATGTCAATGGAGGCATTTTTTAACCTCTACTGTAATTTAAGTAATTACGTTGTGTTAATGTGTTGTCTCTTGGTAATAAAAAATGCAAAAGTGTTTGTTGGTTTAATTAATGTGCCGCTAGAGAAATCTTTCTCTACCGGTTTAAATAATCCTCATAGGAAAAAATGACATTAGGGAAAAATATTTGTTTTGGTGTCCCCTACAACCTCCCAGAGTTTGTCGGTTTAAATAATTTTCACCCCCTGTATATATATTTCTCAGGTAAAATTTTTCACATACTGATACAATAATTTGTGAATCATTCGTTTTTTTATGTAGACTCATTCCTGGCATTTAATCCCCCCCCCCGTTTTCGTCCAACGTGCACAGTTTTACGTCATTCCTTGCAACGCTTCTGACATTAGCATCAATTCAGCATCGGGATGTAATTCCTTAATTTTGCTACTTTAAATTTCGCACATAAAGTGACTGAACATGATCGACTGTTAAACAATCGAAATTTCTCGAGTTATGTAGAAGTATACAGAAATATTACAATTGCAGTCATATGATGATAATTTTGAAGTGAAATTTATATGTGTGAACATTAATATTATTTAAAATCTAACGATGGTGGCCTCATTACGAAGTTCATGTGCAAGTGATCCTAATGTGCTGCTTTATATTTGCGGCTCCTTTATTCTCAAAAACCGGAAAGAGAACTTAATCTCATTTGTCAAAATACCGGTACCTATGACCGTACCTAGACTGCTCATTCTATTAGAAGCTTTAGAAGTAGGCATCTGTACCATCAAAACGTCAGTATGACTCGACATTCACAGAAGGATAACCAGAGCCGTTCACATAAGAACAACTTAGGCATAGTAAGAAATCTGGGAAAAACTGTAGTTTATACCTCACAATTTTTTCTATAGGGCATTTGGGGGTGAGGTACGTTATTTGCCGGTCACAATTCTACACTTACATTCTTATGCCACTGATGCACTAAACACTTGTAAACACGTTTTGTACTGTTTTAAACATTTTGCAACGATCTTCAAGCTTCTTTACAATATTTTATATTTATATTTTTACGTAAAACATGATCGTGGATACATTACTTACTTGCTACTTTCCCATATTGTTCCAACGTTGCCACCATTTGAAAATAATTTCAAACCATATCTAGTGTTAGTGTACGTAAAATTAGTTTATAGTTTATTAAATAATACGCATGTAAATATTGTTTTGTTAGGTTAGGAAATGGGAAGTTAGTTTACGTCCATTTTTTAGCATTTCTGAATAATATGCATGTAAATTGTTTTCTTTGGTTAGGAAATGGCAAGTTAGTTTACGTCCATTTTTTTAGCATTTGGAAAGTTATTCCCAAAGTTGGTAACACCGACTGCAGGGCCATCTACCGGAGGCTACATTAACCATTACAGCAACTCCCGCAAGCGCACTGCGATTCTGTGAAACTTAGAAAAAATTGTGTCCGCCATACGTCCATTTTTTTAGCATTTGGAAAGTTATTCCCAAAGTTGGTAACACCGACTGCAGGGCCATCTACCGGAGGCTACATTAACCATTACAGCAACTCCCGCAAGCGCACTGCGATTCTGTGAAACTTAGAAAAAATTGTGTCCGCCATATAACCGACTTATAACCGAATGGTAAAGTAAGACCAAATATCCTATAAATTCTACAGAATTGTAGTGTGCATGCACAAGGCTTATGAAGTTGCTGGATAGATGGAAGCGCTATCTTAACCACTATGACCAACCTTCGGAATAAATTCCCAAACATATTTTTAAGAAATTAGAAGTACACCAACTTGTCCATTTTAACTTAGCTAAATAAATTATACACATATTATACAATAAACTGTAACCTAATTTTGGTGCATAGTATACTAACTTACCCGGGCTTCCTAACGTAATAAAATAAAAAAGTAGTAGTGGGAATTTATTACAGAGGTTATCATACTGTTTTCACATGTAATATGCTGCCATATTGCATGAATTTCGTAAGCCTGGTGCATGTGCACTACTGTTCTATGGAGTTTGGAAATATTCTAGGGTGACATAATGAAAACATTTTCCATTATTTAAGATTTGTAAACATTGTTTTAAGTAACATGAGAAAATAGTTAAAACAATAGGAATATTTATTAAAAACGAAACCGTAACTCAATAATTTGGCAAAAGTTCTTCATGGGGCATTTTAAAAATTCAGTGTCAAAAAGAGTAATGAAATTTCAGTTCTGATATTTTATGTTCTTCAAAAACATGTTTGGAACTTTATTGTAAAGGTTATTCATACTGGTAGTGCAGATAGTGGTTCCATCTATTGGCAAAGCCTTGTGCTTTCAAAAAACGTTGAACTGAAAATATATAAAACTATTATTCTACCAGTTATATTATATGGGTACGAAACATGGACTCTTACTTTAAGGGAGGAAAGGAGATTACGAATATTTGAGAATAAAGTTCTTAGGAAAATTTTTGGACCTAAGACAGATGAACAGACAGGTGAATGGAGAAGACTACATATAAAAACAGTAAACTACATGGTCTTTATAGGAAGCCAGATAATAAGAACAGTTAAGTCTCGTAGACTGTAATGGGCGGGACATGTGGCACGAATGGGGAATGAAAGAGGTGCATGGAAGCTTCTTGTAGGAAGCAGAGGGAAAACGCCCCAGTTGGTAGACCAAGAATGAGGAGGGAGAATAACATTAACTATGATTTGAGGGTAGTAGATTATACAGGGAATGATTGGAAAACATTAACTCCGGATAGGGATGTATGGAGAGCTCATGTCCGCACGGCCATGAACCTACGGGTTCGATAGTGCCAGTGAGTTGGTTAGTTAAGATTAGATAAAAAGAGAAATGTTGGCATTCATGAAAGGCTAAAAGTTCAAAACATAGTTTGAATTTAAACCTTTCAAAAGAATTGGTTAAATCACCTCCGTAGAAATGATTCAGATCATTTGCCAAAGAAGTTATTGCAGTTTCAACACAGATTCAGAAGAAGATCTAAACAACGCTGGAGAAATCGAGAACATCTTGAGATGTAGGAACAGGCTTAACTGAGCCTAAAACTAAAAATATTCATGATGTTTCAAATTTTCTTTTCAGAAATTTGACCGCCATTTTAACTCTTCTACAAGTGAAACATATTCTTATGAAAGCAAATATGTAGCAAGACTGAAGATTGAGAAAGCAACATACGTGTACACAGGGTTTTACCACTGTGTGAAGAATGACTCTAATAATGTATGTAATAGAGAGATGGACAATGCAGAGAGCACATATATATTTGTATCAGGTAAGAACACTTATCTACTATTGTCTGTCCAGCCTAAGAAACACACTTTGACATTAAAGGCGGAATTCATGAAACCACATTTACGCAAAGAGCGACTCTTTCCCCTTCTCTACGACGTAGAGAGTATTCATAAAACCGGTTTCATGAAAAAAAAAATGTTTAATGAATTCCGCCCTTAATTTCCGAATGTATTACTCTGCTCAACACGTGTATAAGTATATGCGACCTCGTCAGCTGTTTGTTAGAAGCCGATAAATGAATGCACAACAATCGTTTTATTTTTTAATGTTTAATGTTGCCAGTTGTATTAACACACACAGTGATATGTCGAAAACAAATTTCATTATACATTTATAATTAAAACAATTATATAATATAAAATATAATTTTGATAACACATTTTATAATCGAGTTTAGTTGCCATAAACTATATGATAGTCGCCATATTTGTAACTTTCTTTCAACTTCCCCTCAAGAATCGATCAGTTTCAAACAAATGCAAATTTTTAGTTACTCTCCGACCTTTGAAGAAACATGTATGTATATACTGTATTCTGATCAACTATAGTTAACATAAATAGCTTCAAATACAAATTATATTAATCGAATACATGGTCTATTTTTCTGCTTCCGCTGAACTGTGTTTTGGCTATGCACGAATCGTAGTAACTGCAGCAGTCATGTGCTTTGGAAATTTCCCGTCCGTTTGTTTTCTTCAAGTGTGCTTCTTAAGCTGTACAGACTATAGCCTTAACCCTTGCCTTAAGGGGGGAGGTACACCTTTAAGTTTGAAGAATAGCATTTTTAATTTATTTTTCTTTATAGAATAAGCTTTTCTGTTCAACTTGGCAAAATAATTGTTTAATTATTTTCCCTAATACTTCGATAGATATGTATTTATTCAGCAGGCAAATTTTCATGGTTGTCCCTGTCTCTCATATTTTTAAAAATGTTAAAATATTAAAATAAATACCTGATATAGGCCTATCAGTCGTCCTCAACTAAAATTAATTTCTGTTTAAAAAAGTTCGTCAAGAAGTTAAAATCATATAGGCCTTTCAGAAACATGTTCCATCTTCGGCATGTCATTTGGTAATGATGTTGGTGTATAAGTTGTAAAACAGATTCAGGTCTGTGAGTGTGTTCTCAATTAGATTGTCTATGTTCTTTGCTTCTCTTAAAATGTCTATGTCTTCTAGATTGCTAATTTTGTTGTTGTTCTCTTTGTATAAGATTGGCATGGTATTATAGATTTTGTTAAATTGATAATCCGTTTCCAGTATAAGTTTGGCAAAACTAGGAAACATACAATTAACATTTTTTTTTAAATTATTAATTACGGAGAAAAATCTATTTTTGCCAAACATATACTGGAAACGGGTCATTAGTTTTAACAAAATCGGAAAAACTGTAGTTTACCTTTCCTAATACATTTTGTCCTACAGGATAACAGTGCGCATGTGCATGAGTTCATAGAGTTGTCACTAGGTGGAACCACATATTTTTAAAGTCCTACAGAAAGTTTATAGAGTTGTCGCTAGATGGCATCATGTGGCTGTGAAATCGCTATGACAAACCTTTGTAATCAATTCCCAAATATTTATTAGAAATGGATGAACATTTCTCCCTTCCTAACCCAACAAAATAAATTATATGCATATTATTTACTGAAGTGTACATTAATCTGTTGTACAATAACACTAACCTAATAAAAAATAGTTCTAACCTAACAAAAGTACCATAATTGAGTTGTTAATGGTGAGTGACATAATATTGTCTAAGAATATTATAATGTTACCGTGTTTTGTGTAAATAAATAAATACATAAAAATTGCAGAAGAATTTTATAACTATCATTGAAAATGTTTAAAATATTGAAAAATGTTAGTAAAGACAGAAGAAGTACGTAGAGAAAAAGTATTACAAGAATGTACTATAGAAAATCAAGGGAAAGGTGATATACTGTTGAGCCACAAAATCAATCTTACGGTCCATCTATAGTAATTCTGCCCAAGGGCAGGTCTTTCACTGCAGTCATAGCATTTTCATGCTATGCTCTGCAGCTTTACTAGGGAATTAAATGTGTGGTAGTTTCCCATTGCTTTCCACACCGGTGAAGAATGATGATAATGATGGCTGGATGATTTTCGGGGACCGTTGAGCTCTAAGCTTCCTGACATTTGTCTTACCAGTGACGAAAAACCCCGAAAAAACTCACCCAGGAGCCTGTCCCGACTGGGAATCGAACCTGGGCTCTCTGCGTGACAAGGCAAGCACGCTACCTCTAGATCACAGCAGTAGACAATCTTGCAATGAACATTTAAATTTTTTTATTAATCACGAAGAAAAAGCACGTTTTGCCAAACATATACCGGAAATGAGTCATCAGTTTAACAAAATCCTGCCCTTGGGCAAAATTACTATAGATGGATTGTAAGATTGATTTTGTGGCTCAACAGTACATTACCAGATACCTTGATTTTCTATACTATATTCTTGTAATACTGTTTCTCTACATACTTCTTCTGTCTTTACTAACATTTTTCAATATGTTAAACATTTTTCGATGATACTTATAAAATTCTTCTACCATGTCAATCTTATAGAAAGAGAACTACAACAAATTAGCGTCCTAGAAGACATACAAATTTCCATAATACCATGATAGTCTTATACAAAGTGAACAACAACAAAATTAGCATCCTATAAGATATTTAAATTTGAAGAGAAGCAAAGAAATATAGACATGTTAAATAAGAACACACCCTTATACCTGAATCTGTTACCAACTTCTACACAAAGATTAGTACCAAATGACATGCCGAAGATGGAACGTGCTTCTGAAAGACCTACATGGTTTTAACTACTTGATGAAATTTCTTAAACTGAAATTCATTTTAGTTGAGGACGACTGATGTATCAGGTATTTATTTTAATATTTTAACAGTAAAGTAAAGTAAAGTAAAGTGATTCCACAACAGGCCCGGAGGCCCTTGGGGTAGTAGGAGGTTAAGGCTCCCACTTTTTCTAGACAATCGGCACTTTATGTCAGCCGGGTTGTCAGCCCTGCGTGACGGCCGCCTTTACCCCCAGAACAAGCGTCTGGTACTCATTTCCGTTAGAGGCTGAGTCGACCCCAGGGTCATGGTGCCGCCAGAGGGTTTGGGTCAGTTTAAAAATCCTGACCCCAACGGGACTTGAACCCTCGACCCTCCGGCTTGTAGCTCAGTGCCTTAACCACTACGCTACGGCGTGCCCCTTTTCATTTAAAGATATTTGAATGAGATTTTGCATGCATGATTTTATCCATATGAACAACATATTCTAGGATGTTTGCTTTCTCACAAGTAAATTAATTTTGAAAAATAATTAGAAGTGAACATTTAAAAAAATAATATTAAAGATAATGGTTAAGAGAAAAAATCCTGAAGATATAGATAAAATATCCTTAGAGAGTGTTGCTGATTCAAGTTTTTAAAACATTTGAGTGAATTAATCATCCAGATGGTGAAATTAAATGTTTCTTACCTCTCCTCATACAAATCTTCTAAGTAGATCGCGATTTCGAGACCATAACGGTCTCATCTTCAGTATTTTTTTGGCGACTGATGTTATGTCGATCGGAAGAAACTCTTCTTCTTCCCTCTGTTGGTGGACCGATGAACCTCTGGATCAGGCCAAAATTTGCGGGAATTTCGAAGCTTCGAACCAACAGAGGGAAGAAGAAGAGTTTTTTCCGATCGACATAACATCAGTCGCCAAAAAAGTACTGAAGATGAGACCGTTATGGTCTCGAAATCGCGATCTACTTTGAAGATGTATATGAGGAGAGGTAAGAAACATTTAATTTCACCATAAATTAAACCTCATAGTGATTAATTCCTATAAAAGTTAAATAATCATCCAGATATTAATTTTATTAATAGTGAGTGGAGAACATATTTTTATCGACTCACCTCATATAATTTCAAATTTCTTTGATACCGACGGTTTCAGACAATATCATGTCCCTCTTCAGTCATGGCTTCCACCGAAGTGGGACATGATATTGTCTGAAACCGTCGATATCAAAGAAATTTGAAATTATATGAGGTGAGTCGATAAAAATATGTTCTCCACTCGTTATTAATGATATAACCTCATAATTTTTACTTCCCAATATTAATTTAATTATAATCATCCAGATATTTAATTAACTGTAGATTCTATGATGTAAATAGTTTACAGGTCTCAAAAAAAAGTATATTTGATATTTTTACTGGTAATTTTTTGCCCTATTAATGTTCTAAGTAGTAACAAAGTGTAATGTTTGTATATTAAGCATGCAAGGTTTAGTTTATGTAACTATTTTAATAACTGAGCTATAACAAAATATTTGAACAATTTCTTCTCAGCTAAAGTTATGTCTCTTCCCTTAAAAAAAACTCCAGGGTGCAAGAGTCTTAGAAGGTCCTTGGTCTACCAATTGGCTGTTGGCCTCAATTCTACCTGTGTTAATTACAGAGGAGATCATCCAGCCTATACTGGCTGAACATGTAATCAGCATGTTGAGTCCAACAGGTTTTCTTAACCTGTAGCTATTCCCGTGTGACGTATCACTCTATCAATTTAACAATGGACAACAAAGTCTATCTAGTTACTACTAAACCTCTTCTGAGCTAAGTTCCATTTGTAATGTAAACGAACCAGATG
This sequence comes from Diploptera punctata, assembly GCA_030220185.1. Classification (NCBI taxonomy): domain Eukaryota; kingdom Metazoa; phylum Arthropoda; class Insecta; order Blattodea; family Blaberidae; genus Diploptera; species Diploptera punctata. The sequence continues at coordinate 1,350,985 of JASPKZ010000435.1, forward strand.
TATGATTGCATTTTCATTGGTTGAATAATGCTTTTATCTTTAAGGGTGTAATAAAATGTAAGAGATAGTTAGAAAAAAGGAATTACATTTTCTTACAGTATCAAAACTTGAAGTTCACGACCAGGCAGACCTGGTCTCCCCATACATCTCTATCCTAATCATCCCCTTTATAATTCACCTTGTCAAATTATGGTTAATATTATTCTTCCACCTTATTCATGGCATATCTGGTCACTTTCCATCTGGTTTTCCTGAAGAAATTTCCTTGATCCTCTTTCATTCTCTATTTGTGCCACATGCCCTGCCCAATGTAGTATTTGAGACTTAGGGCCGCATGCAAATACATTAGTCTCTACTCAAATTACTTCCAATCACTGGTGAGCTGACTTTCCGTGAGCAAGTGCAAAGATCGAATTAGCTACCCACTAGCTGGTCATGCATGAAAGTCGTCGTTTTCGTAATATTGGCAAGAAATTACCCAGAATTCTCAGCGATAAAACCACTTCCGTTATTTTCGTCTGCTAGAGGAACGCATTTACGCTTGCATCCCGCAAATAATACCGTATACGACGACGTCTGCATCGCGCAATATTACGCCGAATTTCCTGTTCTTCCAGTTGAATTCTTTGGTAGACTCTATCAAATTCCTCTTCTCCGCGTATACCGAAAACATGATCGAAGTCTTCAAGGTCCGACATCTTGGATAAAGCAGCAAGGTTTCAAACTACATAGGTTACCATCGGTTCCCATCGGATTGCTCACTATTCGTTTCTCTGCTAAGTCACCTCGCCAGGTAGCTTAGGAATTTCAACAATTATTATCGCATGAACATATTTTTGAGTGCGCAAAAACGTATTTGGATGCAACTTTCTCAGCAGAGTACAGACAGAGAACGACTTTTACGGTCTAATGCGTTCATAGAATCGAACCTTAATTGTGTAAGTTTTATAGTAAATAAAGTTAATTGTAATTAAAAATTAATATTTTTTGGAAGTAACACTATGAGGTTTCATTTAATAATGTTAAGAATTGTAAAATTTACATCTCACCTTATAATTTGTAGAATTCTTGACAAATATATTTCAGAATATTTGCATTCTATCGTCATCTCATTCTGACTGTTCAATTGGTATTTGGTGATCTTGTAGGTAGCTTCCTCTTTCCTCTCTAGGTTAACTGATGAACCACCAAATCAAATCCTTTTCTCCGGAAATTTCAAAATTCAGAGGTTTTCCTGATATATGTCTGGATGTAAATTTTTTCCCAAACTGGTGAGTTATTTGGTATTAATAACAGAAGAAATATATCACAGAATATTAACAGGAAATAAAATCAAATCTGTTAACTAGAACAATTAAATTAAAAGTATATAAAACCTTGATTAGACCAGTAGTAACATACTCTGCTGAAACATGGGTGTTAAATAAAGAAGATGAAAATGCTTTACGTATATTCGAAAGAAAGATAATAAGACAAATATATGGACCAGTATTGGAAAATATATGGAGAATCAGATCAAATTCTGAATATAGATCATATACTCAGAGGAGAGGATCTTGTAAGATACATCAAGTCATTGAGATTGAGTTGGATTGGACATGTTGAAAGAATGGAAGATGAAAGAACACCAAAACGATTAATACATGATGACATAATAGGAGTAAGAAGGAGAGGAAGGCCGAGAAAGAGGTGGCTACAGAATGTGGAACAAGATTTAAGAAAGGTGGGAATAAGAGGATGGAAAGAGAAAGTACCGGATCGAGATGAATGGAGGAAAATTGTTACCTAATCGAGATGAATGTAGAAAAATTGTGAAGGAGGCTAAAACTCACAACGGGTTGTAGTGCCAAATAGGAATGCAAGCATTCTGAAACACATTCTCAAGAATTCTACAAATTATAAAATGATATGTCAATTTTTGCGATTTTAAGATCATTAAAATTAATTTTGGTAAAATTTGTCTTGATTTTTTCTATTACAGATTCAAATAAACCTATGGTTCTAACTGGAGAAGTTGTTATAGAAGTAAATAAGTATGATATTGTAACGTTGCCATGTTGGGCAACCAGCCCTGATGTCAATATTGTGCTGACAAAGATCGATGAGGAGGTAAGTTAAAGAAACACATGATGTCAACAAGACTCTATTCCACAAATAATAATAATAATAATAATAATAATAATAATAATAATAATAATAATAATAATAATAATAATAATAATAATAATAATAATAATAATAATAATAATAGCAGCTTTATTTTACCTGGCAGACTTAAGGCCTAGTCCGCCACTCAACCAGGTTTTAAAAAATACAAAAAAAGTCTTGCATCTAAATTACAATAAACGTAAACGATTACATGTTATAAATACAATACAATTATATTTATAATGTATTTTGATTTACTCTAGATTTAACGAATTAAATATAATATGTACAAGATATATAAAAAAAGAGAAAAATATATTTATGACATAGTATAAATTTAAATAAATAGAGAAAAATTAATTATTAGACAACATGTAACTGTATAAGCGTGACTTAAAAGTGCCAAGTGTGCGTGTTACGACCCAGATTATAAAAGGTCATAAAGTAGCGTCCCATCAGGGGAAAATGGTTCAATATTTTTGATAGACCTTGGCCCGAGCGGTAGGCTTTCGGTCGTGGCCGTGAAAGGGCTAACGGGAACATCATTTTGTACATAGAAACATATAAAACAATAAAACAAAACACTTTTATTATAAAGGTTAACATTACATAAGACATATCCAATAATAAAACAGTTATAAACATCTTTGGTAAAGAAGCTGGCGAATCGCCATATTGGACCGCGCCGAATTTGATTTAAAACTTAATATTTACATGAGAGAGTTCAACTAAGTCAACTGTAGATTATTAATTTTAACTTTAACTGTTTATTTCCACCCTTTGGTCTTCTTATTTGCTAATTCATAGTTATTAAAATTTAACCAAATTAATCTAATGTTTTTAGTGTTTCTTTGAACTTTATAGTTTTGAAGTTAAATTGATCCACCATAGTGATTAAAAAACTTATACTCACACATGTAGAGGATTCATGGTCCTAAAGGAACATGTAGCGAATACTTCAGTCCCTGTCTCCAGTCTAATTTTCGTCTAAAAAATCGCGAGTATATCGATAATTTTTCCCTTTCCTACTTCCAAATCTATGGAAACCTTAGTTCCCTTTAGCCTTCAACTTCCTAAAATTTTACCAAAATGTGGAAATTTCTGGTCTTTTCAGGCCCTGATTGTATAACTACTTATATAATTATGTTTTGTCATAGCTGTTATATAAACTTATACACGCGTCTATCCATAGTCTGTCAAAAACATGATATTTTGAAACTAGATCCTGGTGTTGTTGCGACAGGTTTCGACAATGAGTCCCGGATAAAATATCATAAAATTCTACGCGTTTTTTATTTCCTAAAAGCCCTTGAATGAACTTTGAGTATGACTAATCAGCATTTTAAGGGTGATTATTTATTTCCTATCTTCCGTTATAATAATTAAGTATATTTCATTTATAGTTTTATAATATAATTAATAGTCCTATTTTTATATTATTATTACGATTATCACCTGTTGCAATAGTGCGACAACCCCTGATATCTTGAGGAAGGAAATTCTAGGAACGGGCAGAGACTACTGTGAAAGAAGTAGAATAAGAGGAAGCGCTATGAAGACGAATTGTTATCAGACTGTTATCTTGTGACCTAGTGTCAATATTGTGGTAAGAGGATAACTTCTCAAATCTGGACGCCAGGTATCTAGAAGTGTAGGAATTCAGAAGCTTGAAAAGAGTGAAAGAGAGTGCAATTTACATCTGTCAGTAAGACAGAGTCAAGAGAGGTTTTTGAAGTATTCGGAAATAATATCATAACGGCGGATATTGAAAATGAATTGAACGCAGGCATTATGAACATGCTGCAGTCTCTGCGACAATCATAGTTTAGATCATTATACATAACATCACAATAATTAAAGTGTGGCAACACAATATTCTGCACAAGGATTTGTTTTAATGAAACTGGGAGAAAATTCTTTAATCATCTAAGATAATGTAAGATGGAGAAAGTCTTTTTACATATGTGTTTCACTTGTGTTTGCCAGGTTGAATTTGTATTTAGATGTAGTCCAAGATCTATTACTGAAGAAGAATAAGGGATACTTTTTAAGTATATTAACTTGTAATCATCAATAAGTATTAGAATTGTGTTCCACAAATGTTTCTTGTACATTTGTATGTTATAACTCCATACTTACAAGAGTGCAAGAGACTTTTCCCTGTTCTGTACCACAGAAGTGTTAGTATTTCAGACTCTTGTAACTTGTACAGATTTTATACAAGTGAAAAAAAAAACAATAATTTTAAACACTAAATATTTCATTCATGTAATACAAGAAAAAAATTATTGAAATATGTTGTGAAAGTGATGTTGATGATAATTTTATAAACATTCATGTCTATAAAGAAAGAATAAATTTTCATTTCAATTCAATATTTTAATACAATGAACTCTTGGATTAGGATTTATATTAAAGCCATCTGCTGTTAAAAATTGGGGCTTGCAATGTTTCCAAGATACATCGTGGATTTAAGATATTTTTTAGTAGATAGAAGTTATTTAATATATGTAGGAAATAACACAATGAGGTTTCTTTAATTTGTTAATGAGTTGGATGTTTTGACTCACCTCATATTTCTTGATTTTTATGCGTACCTGGTTTCATCACTTTTGCGCGACATTGTCGTTGCTGCCAACTGTCATTTTGCAGTTGTCCATCCTGTAAGTTGATTTCTGCTCCCTCTGCTGGCTGACCGATGAACTTCCAAATCATTTTTTTTTTCTTTTTCTGTGGTAATTTCAAAATTCATAGTTTTCTTTTTATTCATGCTGATGTAAATTTTCTAACTGTTCTAGTAATTTGGTCTTAGTTTCAATTCTGTGTTTTTCTGACCATGCATGTGCAGCTATTGCAGATTTTGCATAAAAATCAAGAAATATGAGGTGAGTCAAAGTATCCAACTAATTAATAATTAAGATAGAAGTAAATTTTTGTATTGTTGATATAGGGTAAGGATATGAAGCATAGTTGATGCGACTATCCTGTATCTTATGCTAACTCACTAATTGTTAAGTTCCATTCCATCTCCCCAATGCCATCTTTGTCATTACTGGTGAGTGATCACATTGAGGCATCTCCAACACACTTTCGCAGTATTGTCTGAAGACTTACCATTCGGCAAGGCAGCTACACTTCAAGTCTGTTGCAGTCCTTCTCGACACTGTCATGCCTTGTGACCTCTACCACATTGAATTTTTAACCAGCTTCTCTGTTCATGCTTTGAAAACGTTGTGACTGTATTCCACAACCATTTGGTCACAACTGTTCATCTTATTGCAGTTACTGTGAAAGGACATGGAGAGGGGAGGGTGAGTTCATTTTCTCCAAAGGAGGGAAAGCATGTAAGGAACGTGTGGTATAAACAACATTGCCTGGCTCCCTTGCACGGTATTGCTACAGCATGGTTGCCATTAATAAAATATAATTCCTCATACCATGTAAGGCAAGATTAGAGAGTCTCATTGTAGCCTCTAAAATTCAAAAGTAGGCACAACAATGCATCACAATGTTGGTTGATTGGTATCTAATGTCAAGCTCTTGACAATGAAATTATTCACTCTCTTGCACACCAGTATGTAGCAGGAAAGCTGATCTCTTCTACAAAAGCTGCAGCTGAGCTACTGTCTTTCACAGGGAGGAGATCCTTTAATTCCTTCCATTGAAGGTTTGAATGAACCAAACTGGGCTGGAGCTTAATGTCCAATCCTCACCTTCTCGTGGTGCAGCTATAAGTAATCATGCTTATTCATGATGATCGAAAGTGAAGGGCTACTCACCAATAAGCACTGGTCAGCTTGGTGAGCTTCTGGCTAAATTGGTATTTCTTCTTTTTCATATACCAATTCCCTCTTTCAACTTTCTTATCCAGTCTTTCTAGGCTGAACTCTTGTTTTCTTCGACCCTAATGGGTATTAGGTTCATTTCACACTGGGACACTGGTGACGGTCACTGATAGAGATGCATTCATTTGAATTGGAATGTTTACATTGGGATACTACACTGCCTCTCCAAGCAACTGTGACGCAGCAGTGTCTCACCCTCGCCACATGTGATGGACAAGGTCACTGTGTTCAGAGCAGTCACCTCTGGACATGCATTAGTTTGAATTGGAGTGTTTGCACTGAGACACAGATCACAGACACATTGTTGCAGATTCGCCAACAGACAGGCAGCCATTTCTGTGCACAGTGATACAGTGAAACATTCATACTGTACACATTGTAGCTATGAGTTTAGATTTGATTAACACGGAAGGTTTTGTAAGTGAAGTAGAAAGTCGACCTGCTATTTAGGATATCAAAAGTGTTGACTATAGTAACAAAGTGGTGAAAATAAATGCGTAGCAAGAAATTATAACTAATTCATTCTTCATTACATGTATTCAGCCACAGCTTACAACACGAGTCCATTGCATACTTATGCTATAAGTTGCAATGGGGCTGCATTTGAACATGCAGCTTATGTGGGCATTCAAGGTGAGTGCCCACGAGGTTAAAAGAAAGAGATACAGGAAAGACAGAAATGAACTAAGTTTGTGCCTGATTTCAACGAGAAGAGCATGGATGAAAAAAAAAAACTATTGGTAAGTTGTATGTTCTTTTTCACTTACCATATTTTTCGGACCATAAGACTAGCGAAATTTAGTTTCTACCCCTCTACGAGGCTAGGAGGTTAATAACCTTCAAGGACATTTGTATCCATCATCCCTTTTCTTATGCATTACCAATAGCAAGTGTATCATTACGTAATCTGAATGCGAGAAGAATGGACAAAATGGATGAGCGCAGAAACTATAAACTCACTCCTACTGGACGAATGAAGAGAAAATTAAAAATAAATACTTTTATTTTAAAATTGTCATAACAAATTTAAGGGTGCGTCTTATCGTCGACTATCGCCGAATACTGAAAGAACTTCTTCTCATCTTGTCTTAGATCATCATAAAGAGGTTAAAACAATCCTTTATACAACCGGTCACGTAGCAGTGGATGTATGTGTAATGAACGTTTTGTCTTCATTCTCCTCCTCCTGCTTAGAAATACTAATAATAGTTCCTCCTCGCTTGAGTCTATTTCACTAACTAATCAGTTGACAGTATCTGCGATGTCCGACACTAGTGATCAAGGAGTATTCTCCACAATCACCGGTTACAATCACTGGTGACCGTCACCAGTATCCCAGTGTGAAACAAGCCTTAGAGTATACAAGGCCTAGGGATTCACTTCTCTTCCTTTCCTATATCTACATTCTCTCTATGAGTGGCATAATTGCCACATATGATGCATACTACAAAATGATTAAAACAATTTTATTATTGCGATCACGGCAGGGCCTAACCTCAAAGATAATAAAATATTATAAAAATCCGATAGGCATATACAATATATACTTGTTTATTATACCAGAAGATAGGAAATAAATAATCACCTTTAATAGGCTGACTGGAGTCACACCCAGAGCTCATACAAGGGTTTTTTAAAAATAAAAAACGAGGGTAAAAATAATAATAAAATAGAAAATCTTGGACCAGAAGTGATTTCATATCAATATGTTTTTCAAACTATGAGGACACACTTACGAAAGCTTATATAACCAATAAACAACTTTGCTTTTGACTAACACAAGTTTCAAACTATGGAGACACTCTTATTATGAAAGCTTATATAACCCAGTAAACATTTATGTCTTTTAACTAACACATTAGATAAGTGGAAAAACATTTTATACAATTTGGCCCTGACAGAACCACGATTATTACTAAAGATGGGTAATGAAAATAGGGTTTCCACGAATTTTGGGAATAGAGAAAGGTAAAAGTTATGATATATAATCTCTAAATTTTTGGGAAAAAATCAGAATGGAGTGGAGGATGGAGGCTTTCGCTTCAGGTCCTCCTGGGGACGAGTGCAGCCTCTCCATGGGTAAGAAACATCAAATTATATCATCAGTCTAAAAAGATCTTTTTTTTTAAATGGTCATTTTCTGAAGAAAAATAACTTAGAATAATTTGGTTAATTATTAAGAATATGCTTTATCATGAGAAGACCAAAGGGTCAAACAAGATGATTAATAACCTAAAGTTGTTTTATTTGTAACTCTCTGAGTAATATCAATCTGAGTAATATCAATATTTCATTCAATTCGGCTTGATTCAACATGGCGAATTTCAGCTCTTTATTAAAAAGGTTTAATCTGTTTTTGCTTCAATATTTTTATGTGTTGTTGATAATTTAAATAAATAAATTTTGTTTATGGTTTTATGTATTTCTGTATACAAAAGTGATGTTCACCTACCAAAACCAAGGCCAACCGCTCGGGCCAAAGATCATTTAAAAAATAAAGACCCTTTTTACGCTACGTTATGACTGGGATTAATCTCACTTATAACATTTATTGTACTCCAATATGAATATGAATTCTTGGAAAAGGAAATATAAATCATCTTCATTTCAAGGTTTAGGCAATTTGCCTGTTCCAATTTCACAATGATTCCAGGAAATATAAACCGAATGGGGACTATTTTACCTCCTTACTTACTTACTCTTACTTACTCACTGGCACTATCGAACCCGTAGGTTCATGGCCGCACGGACATAAGCTCTCCATACATCCCTATCCTGAGCTAATGCTTTCCAATCATTCCCTGTATAATCTACTTCCCTCAAATCATAGTTAATGTTGTTCTCCCACCTCATTCTTGGTCTACCAACTGGGCGTTTTCCTTCTGGCTTTCCTACAAGAAGTTTCCATGCACGTCTTTCATTCCCCATACGCGCAACATGTCCTGCCCATCGCAGTCTACGGGACTTAACTGTTCTTATTATATCTGGCTTCCTATAAAGACCATGTAGTTCATTGTTATGTAGTCTTCTCCATTCACCTGTCTGTTCATCTCTCTTTGGTCCAAAAATTTTCCTAAGAACTTTATTCTCAAATACTCGTAATCTCCTTTCCTCCCTTAAAGTAAGAGTCCATGTTTCGCACCCATATAATATAACTATTTTACCTCCAGAAAATATAAATCCAGAGGTAAAATAGTCCCCCATACGGATCTCCAGAGGGAAACCTTTTTCCAAAGATGCAGATATGTATCACAATGTTTTTAATGTTAATTTACCTAGCTTATTTTACCTTCTTTTAATACCTGAACATCTGGTCTCTTGTAATTAATTTTTTTGTGTAAATTAGATTCAATTTGGAAAGCAGAAAAATTCTAACATGACGGTGACATTTAACAAGACCCTGGGTTTCAAACTGGAGGGATTAACACTGAAAAATGCAGGTTATTATGTTTGCAGTGTCGAAGGGCATGAAAATGAATTATTCTACAACGTTCGGGTGCAAGGTAAGATATACAGTATTGTTACTTCTTACCCATATTATCTACACAGAATTTCACAGTAATTAAAAGAAAAATTGTGATATATTTAAGACTGGTAGCTGTTTAATAAAACTAGCAGTCTGCTTGTAAGTAGAGTGGATTGGTAATGACTGCCAAAACTGGAAACAAGTTTAATAGTAACTATGATACAAATATGGTAGATAGTGTTTTATTAATACAGTAAACTTGTTTAATTCGGAACATGAATAATGTGGAAACCCGTCCAATGTGAACAAATGTATTGCTCCCGACAAAATAATAGTAATTTTACATGTATTTATTTTGTATAAAACGGAATCTGTCCAATGCGGAAATGGAAGGATGTTTCTATACAGTTCATGAAAACAATTTTTATAAGGCAGGAAGATAGATTAGTTTCCACTTCATTGAATTCCTGTTAGGCGAAATAACAATAAGTGATGATTCCTGCCGCCGGGTGAAGTAGAGTTTCTACCTATATCTGAAATTTGATTTTGGCCACACTGCGCACCCTCTTCTCTCTTCTTCTTATTCATAATTTGTAGGATTTTCATCCTGTTTATTTCCCAAATCACTCCTCGAAGGAAGAATTATCCTGGTGCTTCATTATCATTTATCCCATCATATCTTTGGAGTAACATAGCTCAATGAATGAATGAGTCATATTTTATCTTACCCCATACTTTATGTTTTCTTAAACATGGAAACTGCAGCTTTCAAGAGGAGTCCCTCTTATCTTCAGCCAACATTATGATTACTAGATTTAACTATGAATAACATAACAACTGTTGCCTTCACCAGACCTCCTAATCTAAAAATGAATACATTTCTGTTATTTTCCAGTAGAGAATGTTAGAAATGTCATATGACAGTCTAGTGGTATTGGACAAAAAATTATTGTTCTTAGATGTTTAATACATTATAATATATGATTTAAATTGAAATTCTTTATACCTTACCTCATATACAATCTTCTAATTATACCAGTTACAAAACTGAATAAATAAATTGCTTTGTCCCATGTTGTGACGACGTTTTGAAGTAGTAATTCTCTTCATGCCCCATGTTGTAGTAACATTTTGAAGAAGGATTTGTGTCCCAAAAAAAGAAGAGTTACTGGTTCAGGTTGGTTGGTAGAGCCAGATTCCCTTCTCAAGGTCGGAATTTGGTACACTGGATAGGAAAACACTTCACAATCATAAAAAATGTTTCTTGTAGAAATAATTACAAATTTATTCACTTTGTAGGTTCCCAGCAGATTAAGTGAATGTAAGTGGTATTATTCTTCACTATCAATTAAAAGTAACTTCCTTTCTTTTCTGGAATCAATTATTCTTGTATTAAATATTACATTTTATCTTGAGAACTCTTATTGCTTCTATATTTGTTGAAAGTTGTATGGAGATTGACTAGTGTAATTCTTTTATAATTTTAAAGAACATTATTACATCACATGATGGTAAATTTAAATTCTATTGGTTAATAGTTCTTTAAATATAAGGTTTAAATTTGATTTGTTAAATCAAAAAGTTAATTGTTTTAACATCCAATCAGAGTTTAGTTTATTTTCATTTAAGAATATGAAGTTAAGCAGGTGTTCTTATTACAGTTATAACAGAAGGATTTATAATTTTGACAACAATGACTTAAAACAATTTTTAAAAGCATTCTTTACAAAAACAGTTGGGTAGTACAATTTCTTTAATTATTACTGATACATTTTTATTCAACAATAACCAACAATGAATGAGTTAGAGGTTTTTATTTATTTAAGTTATATTTAAATATAAAAAGAATTTTAAAATACAAAATTATTAACTTTAATTTTTATATTTATTATAATATTAAAATTCTGCTTTAAAACCTAGATGGTTTCATCTTCAGTAATGTGAATCCTATGTACAAAATAATCACCAGCAACAGTCAGTACCAAACTGAAAGCAGAAGATAATACTTAAGTTATTGAAAGGCCTCCTATAAAACAACACTGCTGATTATTAAGGACAACTGAGATCTCAGGTACTGTTTTACATTCCTTAAAACTTTAACACAGTGACCTCAACGGAGTTTTGTAATGTATTTTAAAAGTCTTGAGAAATATCTCATCGACTAGTGTTATGTCGTTCAGGAGAACTGCTTCTTAATCCCTCTGTTGGTGGACCGCTGAACCTCTAGATCAAATCTAATTCCCCAAGAATTAAAAAAATTCATAAGTTTTTCTTTCTTGTTTTTTTTTAATGCGGATTTTTTCCCCAAACCGTGAGCTCTTTGTGTTTTTTTATTTGTTTAAATGAACTAGCTCTTATATCAATTAGATGCTTTATAGACGAAACATGAGCAGCTACTGCTGACTTTACCACTTCAACATTTTTGACATTTCTAAGATGTTCGACATAACATCAGTCGATGAGATATTACTGAAGATGAAACCATGTAGGTTTTGAAACCTGTTTAATTAGAAGACTAGATATGAGGTAAGGTATAAAGAATTTTAATTTAAATCTTAAATTAAACCTCATAGTTATTTTTCCTATAAAAGTTCAACATTGTAATATTTTTTGTATTTCAGCAAGAAATTCATATCTGATGGCGCCTACCATAACAAAGGATTCAAATTTGGTGAAGACAGACCTTGTGGCACGAGAAGGTTCAACTTTGAAATTGGCATGTAGAAATTTGCAGAATAAGGATATAATAACTAGTAGCATTGCCTGGGACATTCCAAGTCATATGGTTAGATTTTTTTTTACTTAATCTAATGGTCTCTAGTGTTGCATGACAGTATGCATGTACATTTAATCAAAATCAAAGTTGGAGGTAACACTATGAGGTATTTATGTTTATGAATGAGTTGGAGAAAATGTATTAATACGAGGGTGATTTCAAAAGTTCTGCACACGGCGCATGCGCTACTGTTGTGGTGGCCTGATCAAGTTGAAATTTGCATCAGTTGTTAATCAGACTTTAGGCTTGACGGCTGTATGTGTGTGTCGTGAATAATTCAGTTTTAAAATGGAAGAGGAAACCGAGTCAGGTCGGATTATACATAGTGACCAGCAATCCTACATCAAAACTAAATCTTTACGTGGAAAGAATCCAATTGAAATTTACAATGCTTTGAGGGAGGTATGCCACTGAACTACAAACCGGAGGTTCCAGGGTTCAAGTCCCGTTGGGGTCAGGATTTTTAAACTGACCCAAACCCTTTGGCGGCACTATGGCCCTGGGGTCGACTCAGCCTCTAACGGAAATGAGTACCAGACGCTTGTTCTGGGGGTAAAGGCGGCCGTCACGCAGGGCTGACAACCCGGCTGACATAAAGTGCCGATTGTCTAGAAAAAAGTGGGAGCCTTAACCTCCTACTACCCCAAGGGCCTCCGGGTCTGTTGTGGGATCACTTTACTTTACTTTTACTTTACTTTGAGGGAGGTATGCAGTTTTTGGAAAGGTAAAAAGTTTCTGTTCGGTAACGTTGAAACAATTCTTCTGCGATTCTTTTGCGACCTACTTTCTGCTCTTCACTCAGATGATGAGGAACCCATCTGACAAAAAATTTTCTCATCTTTAAATTTTCAGTAATGATTCTGTACACTGTGACAGACATTCTGGCCTCACGTGCAATTGCCTTACGTGTTAGTCGTTGATCCTCTCTCAAAATGTCATTAACAATACCCTCAGAAGTGTAGTCTGTTGCAGTTGATGACCTTCCACTTCTTGTGTTGTCCTCAGTACTCATCCGACCTTCACGGAAATGAGCAGCCCATCATCGTGATACTGTGCTTCCGCACACCTTCCTCAAGGCATTGTGAATTTCAGTTGGATTCTTTCCATGTAAAGATTCAATTTTGATGTAGGATTGCTGGTCCTTACGTATAATCCAACCTGACTCGGTTTCCTCTTCCATATTAAAACTGGATTATTCAGGACACAGCCAAGCTAACTAGAACACACATATACAGCCTTCAAGCCTGAAGTCTGATTAAACAAGTGATGCAAATTTCAACTCGATCAGGCCACTGTAACGGTCACATGCATGCGCTGTGTGCAGAACTTTTGAAATCACCCACATATTTCACCTCATAAAGTTGCGTGTTTTCATGATATCAGTTTCAAAAGTATAATTTTACTTCCATCTTCAGTCAAGCTCAAATGGATTGAAAACAGAAAAAACAGAAGAGTACATAAGTTTAACAAAACTTTGTATTGACAACTCATTTTTCACCTTCAATGAAAAATTTATAAACAGATCTCAGGTTTGACAATAGGCAATCCACTTTCACCATTTTTGGCTAATTTGTTTATGGGCTATTTTGAATGTCACATCACCAATGCTCATCCATGGATATTTAAATGTTCGTACAGATACATTGATGATATTTTCTTCTTCACTTCCGGGTTTAGGCAAGAGTTGCCTGTTCCGTCTTCACTAATAGATCTAAGACCATCTCTTCCGAGGACGTCCGACATCTCTTCTTCCTCTTGGAAAATAATGGAAGATTTTATTTGGTAATCTACTTTCTTCCATTCTTTCTACATGTTCTTTCCACTGTATCTTGTTGTTAAATATTTTTTCTTTTATGGAGTAGATCTGCAGTTCTTCACGGATATCATTGTTTCTTATCTGGTCCATTTTAGTGCAGCCTTTTACTCTTCTTAAAAATTTCATCTCGGCTGTTTGGATTTTACTTTCTTGTTTGGTAGTGGTAATCCAAGATTCACTCCCATTCACTGATGATATTTTCTCAGTAATAAATTCACAATATACAGAAGATGCATTGAAATTATGTAACCTTTAAGATGAATCTGTGAAATTTACAATGGAATAGGAGAAAAATAATTAAATCCCATTTTTGGACCTGAATATAATTAGGAATGAACATCAACAAAAGATTGAATTCAACACAGGAAAGATACCCATAGAGATAATTACATTAAATCTTCAGGTTTTAATTATATTGCTTATAAACATGCAATATTCAATAGCCTAATATATAGATTAACAAATATCCCATTAAGTAAAGAAAATTTTAAGAAAGAATACAATCACATTTTAAACATAGCAACGTTATATGGTTTTGGAAAGACAATAATAATAATAAATAAGTTGAAGAGGTTCAAAGAAGAAAAAAAAACTTAAAGAAAACACCACCCTACAACCTGATGCAAAAGAAAAGAAACAATTCAAGAAAATTAGTTACCATCCTGGGACACACAGAAAATTAAAAAAAAAAATTAACAAATTCAATATTACATTAGCACCGATCAACAAATTTAGTCTGGATAATCTACTAATACCTAATAAAAAAGTTAATGTCCCAGATAGTAAAAAATCTGGAATTTATGAAATTACTTGCAATGACTGCAAGAAAGTATATATAGGAAAAACTAAAAGGAATTTAGAAACACATACAAATGAATACTTTAGAAATATTAAAAATGTGAAATTGAAAAATCGGCAATTGTAACTCATAGTTTACTAGAGAATCAAAAAATTGGAAGTGAAATGAAACTTTTAAGACATTTAGAGAAGCCTTTGGAATTAACAGTTTGGGAAAAGATATACATTCAGAAGAATAAATATAAAGCCATGAATTTTGATATACCTGACAAGAATAATGTTTAATTAAATTTACAATTGGAGGAAACACTATGAGGTATTTATATTAATAAATGAGTTGGAGAAAATGTTTTAACATCTCACCTCACAAAGTTGCATGTCTTCATGATACCGGTTTCAAAAGTATAGTATTACTTCCATCTTCAGTCAAATTCCAACTGTTGAAATTTTGTCATTAACATCATCTTCTGAACTGCCATCTGGTGTAGATTTTATGAACTTGGAGATTAAATTATTCTCGTCAGGGATATCGAAATTCATTGCTTTATATTTATTTTTCTGAATGTATATCTTTTCCCAAATTGTTAATTCTAAAGGTTTTTCCAAATGTTTCAAAGGTTTAGTGTCTTTTCCGATTTTATTATTTTCTAGCACATTATGAGCTGTAATTGCCGATTTTTCAATTTCACCATTTTTAATATTTCTAAGGTGTTCTTTTGTACGAATTTCTAAATTCCTTTTAGTTTTTCCTATATATACTTTATTGCAGTCATTGCAACTGATTTCATAAATTCCAGATTTTTTACTATCTGGGACATTAACTTTCATACTGGTTACTAGTAGATTATCCAGGCTAAATTTATTAATCAGTGCTAATGTAATATCAACATTAACAACGAAATTTCAACAGTTGGAATTTGACTGAAGATCGAAGTAATACTATACTTTTGAAACCAGTATCGAGAAGACACGCAACTTTGTGAAGTGAGATGTTAAAACATTTTCTCTAACTCATTTATTAATAAGAATAATGTTATCTCCAAGTTCATAAAATTGATACCAGATGGCAGAAGATGGTGTTAACGGCGAAATTTCGACAGTTGGAGTTTGACTGAAGATGGAAGTAAAATTATACTTTTGAAACCGGTATCGTGAAAACATGCAACTTTATGAGGTGAGATATTAAAACATTTTCTCCAACTCATTCATAAATGTATGTACATGTTTATGAAAAGGCAGTTTTTGGTTTCTGTAATAATCATAAAAAATTAGGTGAGAATGTAAAATTGTGAATTTCTGTTTTTTTTTATGTTTGTTATCTTTATATTTTAAACTATCAAACACATTAATTTTTTTTTCGAATACCCCAGGTTTGTCTTTCGACATTCCTGGTTTCTCTCCTGGCTTGGCATACTTGTAACCCACTCCTGAGGTTGGGGCGTCTGGAAGGCGGGGTTACGTTTCCCCGATGATATGATGGGTGATGATGATGATAATGGTACGCCAGGAGAGTCCCTAATCCTAAGCTTAACCTAAGATGAATATGAATGATGATGATGATTGCGATGGCCATATGATTTCGGGGACCATTTGGGCCTTAAAGTTTTCCTGACATTTGTCTTACAGATGAGGAAAAACCCCGATAAAAACCTCACCCAGAAAAACTGTCCCGACCGGGGATCGAACCCAGGCCCGCTGTGTGACAAGGCAGCACACTACCCTGAGACCACAGCGGTCCGAAGTCTATGATCTTGGGCATCTTCAATGTTTAGCCTTCTTACTTGCATTGCTATGCTTATGTTTTCCTTTCATGTTAACTTTGGTCTCCCTTTTCTCTTCTTTCTGGTCGATTGCCATTGATATAATTGTTTCGGCCATCGCTCATCTTCCATTCTTAAAATATGGCCAAACCATTTTAATTCCTTCTCCTCACTTCTTTCAATTATGCTTTCTTCTGCTTCCATTATGTTTCTAATTTCGTTATATAAAATTTTGGAGCAGGTGAATAATTTCACGTATCTAGGATGCAACATCTCATATGAAGAAGATAAGGATATAAATACAAACATATAAAAATTTTAAAGGATTTTAGGGTTAATAAATTCTATCTTCAAGCCACAGTTAGTTCAAGACTATAATACACTGGCCTTATTTAAAATATGATATCAAGAGATCCAGTTGAATCAGGACTTTAATATGAATATTAGGCTCGATTTTATGAACGCATTGGACCATAAAAGTCATTCTCTGCTGAGAAAGTTGTATCCAAATACGTTTTTGCATACTCAAAAATCTGTTCATGCGATAATAATTATTGAAATTCCTAAGCTACCTGGCGAGGTGACTTAGGAGAGAAGCGAATCGTGAGAATCCCGATGAGAACCGATGGTAACCGATGTACTTTGAAACCTTGCTGCTTTATCCAAGATATCGGACCTTGAAGACTTCGATCTTGTTTTCGGTATACGCGGAGAAGAGGAATTTGATACGAGTCTACCAAAGAATTCAACTGGAATATTGCGCGATGCAGACGTCATTGTATACGGTATTATTTGCGGGACGCAAGCGTAAATGCGCTCCTCTAGCAGACGAAAATAACGGAAGTGGTTTTATCGCTGAGAAATCTGGGTAATTTCTTGCCAATATTACGAAAACGACGACTTTCGTGCATGACCAGTTAGTGGGTAGCTAATTCGATCTTTGCACTTGCTCACCAGTGATTGGAAGTAATTTGAGTAGAGACTAATGTATTTGCATGAGTCCTGATTCAACTGGATCTCTTGATATCATATTTTAAATAAGAAGAAAAAGATTCAACTTGACCAGGCGTAACGCTTGACTGTGTTGAACTTTTGTAGGAAAAAGGCACTATGAGATTTAATTCAAGAAAAAATTAAAATACTTCATACCTCACCTCATATCTAATTATACTGCAGTTTCAAAGCCTTGGCAGCTGCATCTTCAGTAATATCTTGTCGACTGATATTATGTTGATCAGAAGAACTTCTTCAAAGTAGAAAACTGGATATGAGGTGAGGTATGAAGTATTTTAAATTAAATTTATATAATAAATTTGGGAATTTTTAACATTGTGAGGTTATATTAATAGGAATTAAATGAACTGTGAATTCTTCTTACCTCATACTTCTATGTTTTTTAAACACAGCACTGCAGTATCAGCGATCATCGTCACCATCCTCAGCTGTTTTCACTACTGTCATTTTTTTCTTTTGCCAGTAATTATCCAAACTGCCATCTGGTGTTCTTTTGAAGGAATTATTTTCTAAACTGCCATCTGGTGTTCTTTTGAAGGAATAATTTTCTAAACTGCCATCTGGTGTTCTTTTGAAGGAATCATTTTCTAAACTGCCATCTGTTGTATTTTTGAAGAACTTTGTAATCCAGCTCGAATCTCGAAGTTCATGGTACTAGTATAGTTTTTTTGAATACATATATTTTCCCAAACTGTTAAATCCAAAGGTTTGGATAGATGTTTCAAAAGTTTTGCTTCTTTTTCTCTTTGTTTTTTTTATTAGAGAATCATAGAATTGAAAAAGAAGCAAAACTTTGGATCCAAATCTTTGGATTTAACAGTTTGGGAAAAGATATATATTTAAAACAAAACATACTAGAACCATGAACTTCGAGATTCCAGACGAACCGAGCTTGATTACAAAGTTCTTGAAAAATATAACAGATGACAGTTTAGAAAATTATTCCTTGAAAAGAACACCAGATGGCAGTTTAGAAAATAATTCCTTCAAAAGAACACCAGATGGCAGTTTGGATAATTACCGGCAAAAGAAAAAAATTGACAGTCGTGAAAACGGCTGAGGATGATGATGATGGTCGCTGATACTACACAGTTTTATGCCTGAACCAAGAATCATACCCCGACCCTTCAGCTTTATATGCTGATGCCTTTAGTTTGCGTACAGTAGTACAATAATTCATATATTTCAATCATAGTAATAGCTTTCGCTTCTTAGTATTAATTTAATAAATAATAATTTTATTTGCACAGAAAACAGTTTTCAACGAGTTACCTTGCACAGATAATAAAATTCACAATTGTAAGGAGAAAGTGTTGACTGTGGATAACATCACCTCCAATGAAGCTGGCACATATACATGTACAGTAGCTGCTCGCGGCCTTCCATCCAAGTCTAAAAGTATAAATCTTCAAGTGATTGGTAAGTGTACCATGTATATCTTTATTATAATTATGTATTAACAATATGAATATGGTGGCCATAATACAATGGCTGTTCAATAATATGATAATTTTTACAGCCGTAATTTAATATGAAAAATTTGGTTTTACAATACTTGTTAGCTTAAAGCATTTAGTATACATGGTTCAATACATAAGTTGGGTCTGCTGTCATCTTACCTCATATTTCATTGTTTCTTGTAAAACATGCTTCAAAGCATCTTTGCTCCATTTTCAGTTAGTACAGGCTGATTGATGATCTTTAAGTTCTGGACCCTGAATCTTGACTCCTGTTCCTTCTTTTAGTGGTCCAAAGAACTTGCCATAATTAAGTTTATTAACTTTCCAAATGAAGATGGAGCATGTCTTATAAGAAAAATGAAATATAAGGTAAGATGATGGCAGAACCAATTTATTTATGAAGTACAGAGAATCCAGTTCAGAATTCCTAAAAAGTTAGTTAGACTTATACGAATGTGTCTAAATGGCACAAAGAGTAAGGTGCGTGTAGGCAAACAGTTTTCGGAGACTTTTGAAATCCAGAATGGGTTGAAGCAAGGAGATGCACTATCTCCTCTACTATTTAATTTTGTGCTAGAGCATGCCATTAAATCCTTAGAGAATGGGGAAGGCTTACAACTCAATGGTATTAATAAGCTGTTAGTTTATGCTGACGATGTAGTATTATTGGCCGATAGCGAGGAGATACTAAAGGACAACACACACTCACTATTGAGTAACACTAAGGAATTAGGACTGGAAGTAAATATCAATAAAACTAAATATATGGTCACACGTAGAAATACATTATATAATGGAAATGGACAGCTAATGACAAATGTGGAAAATTTTGAGGAAGTGGCTGAATTCAAATACCTAGGAACAATAATCACAAATAGGAATGAGATGCACAAAGAAATTAAACATAGGCTCAATTCTGGAAATGCGTGCTATTATGCATTGCAGAGACTCTTGATGTCCCAACTCCTTTCAAAAAATGTTAAACTGAAAATATATAAAACTATTATTCTACCAGTTATATTATATTATATTATATTATATTATATTATATTATATTATATTATATTATATTATATGGGTACTTTAAGGGAGGAAAGGAGATTACAAGTTTTTGAGAATAAAGTACTTAGGAAAATTTTTGGACCAAAGAGAGATGAACAGACAGGTGAATGGAGAAGACTACATAACAATGAACTACATGGTCTTTATAGGAAGCCAGATATAATAAGAACAGTTAAGTCTCGTAGACTGCGATGGACAGGACATGTTGCACGTATGGGGAATGAAAGACTTGCATGGAAGCTTCTTGTAGGAAAGCCAGAGGGAAAACGCCCAGTTGGTAGACCAAGAATGAGGTGGGAGAATAACATTAACTATGATTTGAGGGAAGTAGATTATACAGGGAATGATTGGAAAGCATTAGCTCAGGATGGGGATGTATGGAGAGCTTTTGTCTGCGCGGCCATGAACTTTCGGGTTCGATATTGCCAGTGAGTAAGTAAGTAAGTACAGAGAATCCATTTTAAGCGGAAACCTTTTTACAGCGTTGCAGCAGCTCTCACATTCCCTGCTATTATGCTTGCACCGGTGGGGAGCATGTTCTGTTACTACCGGCAAATGGAGACAGTTAGAAGCTACAAAATACAAATAACTCAATTAATTTAGATTATTGTAAAAAATAGGCCTACACATAGAGACTTATTACTCACCATTTATCTGAGATACTGTTGAAAATGACCCCTGTCCGTAGTAAGACATGCCTCACACTGTTTAAACAAATTATCTGCCACTTTCTGTAATTCCTCTTCGGTAATAGATTGCATTGCACTTGTTATTTTGACCTTAAGTTCTTCTAAGGTATGAGGATTATTTCCGTAAACTTTTCCCTTTAGGTATCCTCCAAAGATAACAATCACAATAAGTTAGGTCCGCTAATCTAGGGGGCCATAAACCTGTGCTAATTATCCTGTAATCGAAAACTTCACGTAAAGTTTCTATAGAATTATGAGCGGTATGCACTGTGGCACCATTCTTTTGAAAATATCCATAATCCTTTTCTTCCTGTGTCAGTTCATTAAGAAATGGATGCAACATTATTGTCAAACAAACAGCTGAGTTT
Source organism: Diploptera punctata (assembly GCA_030220185.1). Classification (NCBI taxonomy): domain Eukaryota; kingdom Metazoa; phylum Arthropoda; class Insecta; order Blattodea; family Blaberidae; genus Diploptera; species Diploptera punctata. The sequence goes on from JASPKZ010000435.1 coordinate 1,372,187, forward strand.
ACACGGTTTTCAAAAAAATATAGGCCCAATTATCCGCCGTGCACTTACCGCACACCAAATCCCTATTTTAATGGGATGCAAAGGCACTTCCTGTATAATATTTTGGGTTCTCAATACTCCACTTTCACACATTTTGGGAATTTACATATCCTGAAAAATGGAACCGTGCCTCGTCAGACATAAACATTAGCTGTGGATCCAAAATTCCCTTATACACACTTCCAAGAAACTAATTACAGAACTTTATTCTTGCGGCAAAATCTGCCTGTTTAAGTTCCTGCACAAACCTTTGTTTATAAGGTCGAAATTTCAGCAGTCGGTCGCTTTGTGGGCTGACCTCTTGGATATGTTAGTTTTCTGCGCCAAACATTTTAGTGATTTTCTTTTACTTACTTCTAATCGCACCCGAATATCCTCAAGTTTCTCTCTGTTAAAACGTGCCTTTCATATTTCTTCAGTAAGTTACAAACTGAACCTGTCGTATGCCACTTTTGCATCAATTTTGAAAGGCAAAATTTTGTAGGAATCGTACAGTCAGGGTATTATTGAGAAAATCTCTTACTGCACCTTCTATGGTCATTTCTCAATAAGTAATATTCCCACCAAATAAATTCGCTGTTCAACCATATACTTCATTTTTAATTGCTTTATTATATAACACATGACAACAAGCGACATGCGTCCCACTACAACACACTGAAGCAACTAACTGCTGGGATGTTGTGTACAACTTGTCTCTCACGCTGCGATCGTACTGCTCACAGCAGCTGTTATGCCTACACTAGGGCCTAACTGCCATAATAATAAAATACTATAAAAAGCCGATAAAGGATAGACACATATACATGTGTATTATACCAAAAAATAGGGCATAAATATTCACCCTTTAAATGCAGATTGAAGTCTCAATCAAAATATACATAAGTGTTTTATAGATAAAAAACTAGGGAAAAAATTATTATAAAATGACTATTTCACATCAATATATTTTTCAATCAATGAAGACACACTTACGAAATCTTATATAATATCAAAAACAACTTATTAGTTTCAACCAAATAGGAAATTCCTACGAAAACTTATATAACCCAACCACATTAGGATAAGAAGTTAAAAACACCTTATATAACATGGCCATGACATACTAGGAATATTACTACAGATGGGGCAAGAAAATAGGGTTTCCATTAGTTTTAGGGGATGGTGATAGGTAAAGATAATCATATAAAAGCCGGGATTTTTAGTGGAAAAGGCAGATCGGCGGCGGGACCGAGCGCGGTCCCCCAGCAGGGGAGGCAGCTTTACATTGGTAATATGAATCTTTTTATCATTCTTTAATGGTCATTTTCAGACATAGAATAAATAAAGGACCAAATGGTCCAAAGAACTTAGATTAATGAACAAAGTTGAATAATTTAAACGTTTGTTTTCTCTCTCTGAACTTTAACACTTTAGCATTTTGGCGTTTAACAATGTGGCGATTTCACCTGATTCTAATAAATTGTTTTATATGTTGTTGATCTGATATTTCTTTATGTTTGGATTTATTTTAATAAATAATGTTAATTTTTCGTTTACTGTGTTTTAACATGTTTAAATGTGGAACTCATCCTCCAAAACCAAGGCCAACCGCTCGGGCCAAAGTCCACTTAAACAATAGTGAACTTAACGCTATCATTACGGCGGGGCTTAACTGACCCTGCGCGTAATAGCAGCAGTGGCAGAATGATGCGAGATTTCCTCTTAAAATGGATTCCCTGTAGGACCTCATAATGTTAGTTCCTATTGTATTTTCATAATACATAGTACAAGTTCCAATGTCATCCCTTCCAGTTCCTGTCTCTCGAGACATGTACTATACTGCTTACAGCTACAATAGAGGTGATCCAGAGTTCATTTTAAAGGTAATCTCTGCTGACGAAACTTGACTACATCATTTTGATCCTGAGAGCAAACAGCAAAGCTCTGTGTGGAAATACCATCACCAACCCCCAATAAAGCGAAAGTGGTATCTTCTGTGAGAGTTATGATGATCTCGTTTTTATGGAATAGTTCATCAGCATGCCATACCTGTACACACTACAGTAATTGGGCAATACTGTAGAGATATCCTGATAACTCTGCAAGGTCATATCAGATGCAAAAGGCCAGATTTTTCTGCAAACAGCTTGATGCTGCACCATGATGCAAGGCCACATATCACAAATGTTGTTGACTATTTAACTCATGCCACAAATGCTAGTCAATGACCAATCACATTTCAATGAATGTTGTTTTACAACCAATGACAGTCGTGTTTCACCTCACTCTTTATCAATTTCTCTTTATCAGCTCCTCCTTTTGTGATAAAGAAAGTTCCTCCTTTTTTAATATTCTGAACAGGTTAGACCATTATTTTTCTCTAACAAATACATTGAATATAGCAAATAATGAAAATATTCCTTGATTTTACTGAGTTGTTTACTAAAAAAAATAAATGAATAACCCGTAATGTTGATTATGATATATAGTTTGATGTGTTTCATTATTTCTCCACTAGAGTGCATTCTTACAATATTGTGATTCTATTTGGCAATAAATAATATGATCGAGTTGCAGTGAATATACATAACCTCACATTTCTAATTTGTTTTCAAACATCGCCGTTTACATTAACTATATAAATATTTTAAAACACCGGTAACTATATTCAAATAATTATTTTTTAGTAAAGAGCTTAATTATATTTGTTAAACAGTCCTAACAAATGCCACTCTTGATTTCCAAATTCTCTAGATAAATTGAAAATCACTCGTGACATTACTTATGATAAATACCTTGCAAAAATAAAACTGAAGTTTGTCCCCCACCCTCCCTATAGTTCAGATTTAGCCCCATGTGCTTTTTTCTATACCTTAACTTGAACAAACCTCTTCATGGCAGTGATTTTCCATCTTCAGAAGCAGTAGCGAAGGCTGCATACACAGTTTAGAAATAGCTGTCAATAAAATGTTGCCAGCATGTCTTTGTAGACTGGCAGAAATGCTGTGACAAGTGCATTGCATCTGAAAGGAGACTATTTTGAGAAGGACCATCAAAATTCTGAGGATGAGTAAAGGTGTGTTGCAAAAAAACAATCATTGTTTATTGAATGGCACTCATAGATTACATCCATCAGTATCAATAGAACATGTGGACAGTATTTCCAGATTCACAATTCATAAGCAATTTTAAAGTACCAACCAAAATATAAAAAAATATTGAGACAGCAACGAAGCATCATATGAAATGCCAAAAGCAAAATTTCCCCTTCCATTTTGAGAAGAATAATGATTTTAAGTGTAAAATATTTTATGGAACACCTTGTAAATATTTATATATTCAATTTGGGAATTTTTAACATTATGAGGTTCAAATCATAATAATTAAATAAATCGTGATTATTTCTATGTTCCTTTAAACACAGCACTGCAGTATCGGCAACTCCTTGTCACCATCGTCAGCTGTTTTCACGATTGTCAATTTTTTCTTTTCTTGATAATTATCCAAACTGCCATCTGATGTTCTTTTTAAGGAATTATTTTCTAAACTGCCATCTGGTGTTCTTTTTAATGAATCATTTTCTAAACTGTCATCTGTTGTATTTTTGAAGAACTTTGTAATCAAGCTCGGTTCGTCTGGAATTTCAAAGTTCATGGTTCTAGTATGATTTTTCGGAATATATATTTTTTCTCCAACTGTTAAATCTAAAGGTTTAGATAGATGTTTCAAAAATTTTGCTTCTTTTTCAATTCTATGATGCTCTAATAAACTATATGCTGCTATAGCTGATTTTTCAATTTTTCCATTCTTTATGTTTCTGAAGTGTTCTTTTTTACGAGTTTCCAAATTCCTTTTTCTTTTTCCTATATTATATAAGATTGCAACAGAATATATTTCCTCAATTTAAGTTTATCAAAAGAAATGTATATTATGTCTTCTTCTTCTTCCTTCCAAGTATTAGGCCAAGGCTAGTTACGATCCTATAGACAATTTTTCCTCCAGTGTTTCATAGGACGGCCCAGTGATCTTCGTCCTCTTGGTATATAATTATAAACAGCTTTAGGGATCCGATTTGAACTCTTCTTTCTAGATGACATTTCCAATTTAGCTGGTACTGTTTAATATATTCCAAAATTGGCGTAGTCTTCAATTCTTTTAAGATATCGGTGTTCCTTTTCCGATCCCATCTGGTGTAACCCGCTGTTCTGCGCATGAATCTTATTTCATAAGCCGTTATTCTGCTTTCATGTTGTCTTTTTAGTGTCCATGCTTCACTACCATAGGTCAACACTGGTCTAGCCAAAGTGTTATATAAACGTAATCTGGTGTTTTTTTGTACAAGGGGTGATTTCATAACTTGAATAATAATTCCCAAACTTTTATTATAACTAGTAATTTTTTCAGGGATATCCTTTTCATCCCAGTAGAGAGACAATATCCAAGATATTTAAATTGATTAGATCTCTCTAAAATTTTATTCTGGAGACAGATTTTACTTTGTATGGGGTCCTTCCCATGAAATGCCATAATTTTAGTTTTGTTAATTGATATTTCCTGTATATTATGTAATCGATCAAAATCAGATCATAAATTCAACTTGTTGAGGAATTTGATTAGATTGTGCATTTCCTGCATGACAGACTTTTTTTTCTTTCTCAGTTCTCAACCCCATGGTGGGATTTGGCTTCCTTAACAATCCTCCTCCACTCATCTCTCTTCATGGCTTTCTTTTTCTATACCCCAAATTGCATTTCAACAATTCACTCTCTAATTCTTGTTGTAGCTGTCTTTTCCTTGCTCTACCTAATCATAACATGATTTAAGATAATAAATTTTAGAGTCAGTATAAAAATTTCATCTGCAACCATTCTTACCGCTTAAAATTAAATGTAAAATTCTTGTTAAAAATACTTTGAATAGAAGTCATTTGATGGCGTTGTTAATAGCGAGAGCTATCTGCCTTCGGACATAAGAGAATTGTGTAAGTGGAAAGCCATAGCCGAGCGGTTAAGGTAGGAAGCCTTGGTGCAGAGCTACGGGACTTGCGCTGGTTCGAGTCTCCATGGGGGAAGAAATTTTCTCATAGTATTTCGGCCAGTATGGGACCGGTGCTCACCCAGCATCCTGAGGCAATTGGGTAGCTACAATAAGTAGCGGCTCCAGGTTGAAGAACCAGCTATAACGGCTGGGGACTCGACATGCTAACCACATGTCATCCCTACACTGGCTGTTGATCATCTAGCTCTGTGATTGACACATGTGGACGTGAAGGGCCAGCAGCCGGCTGGTTAAAGGGCAACCGCTGAAAAGTGGAAAGACCCTCAATCGGATCGAAAAGAAAATTTAATGGTTCTATTGGGTCTTGAATGGTGTAATGGATTGCACCCTGATGTATAGTCAGAGGTCCAAGGTTCGATTCCCAGTTCAGGCATTCATTTTTCTTTTCAAAAAATAAATCTGTCCAGGACTGGAATATATTAAACTAAATGTAACATCAAAATGAAATGAGATGTTTGTACTGACTCTAAAATTTATTAAAATAAACCTCATAGTGCTAGTTCCTATTAAAATATTAATTACTATATAATTTATTTTTGCATTCAATTTTAATTCATTGTAAATTGTCTGAGCCAACTCAGTGTAAATGATTTTATAAATTTTACAATATCTTGTCCTTTAATTTAACTTTTATAAAAATCACCATGAGTTTAATTTAAATCCTGACCTATACAAATATATTCTATTTCTTGATCATTTCTTATTCTCCATGTTCCACTTTCACATAATGATCCATATATTTTTCTAATATTTTTTTCTTTCAAATATCCTTAATGTAATTTCATCTTGTATGTTTAGTGTCCACGTTTCAGCTGCATATGTTACAATTAGTCTTACCAGTTTTGTGATCATATATTGCTTATTTCTTATGTATTTCCACAGGAGAGAATGAGTTAGGTTTGAATATATCATCATCATGGGATCCGAGTATACAAGTTGTAAAAGGACCTGAACCTATGAAAATGGTGATAGATTATATGGCACCAGAAAATGTGACAGTGAAATGGTATGGTCCAGATGGCCAGCAACTAGATATAAATTCTAACAAATATCTCATTAAAATTTCATTTAATCAAATAATATTGGAAGTGATGAATGTGAGTTTGAAAGATGCTGGTCCATACAGTCTCCAAGTATTCGACAAATCTATGGATGGCAAATGGTATAATACATCTGTCAGCATTGCAGGTAAGATGAAGGTTGGTTGGTTGCTAAGGCTCAAGCATATTGAGTTCTTCAATTTGCCTTGTTGCTTCCCAGTAGCATAATGACCAGGACTTGGATTTATCTTATATATAAAAATTAATGTTTGTTTGTTTGTTCGTACTTTATGCGCAGCCATACCGTTGATCCAATTGTGATGGGTTTTTATGCAAAATGTTCAGGAGATTCCCGGGATGAACATAGGCTATAAGAGAGTTGTGATACTCAACTCCTACACCCTTAAAAATTGCCCTTTGTAGTGGAAAACGTGAAAAAAGTAGCTCTTTGGACGCTTAAATGGCTTATGCTGCCTAAACCATAAGAAATACACAAAATTAATGTACACAGAATTGAATATCTCAAAAAGCTCTACAAAAAAGTCTGCAACAGCATATGTTTATCTCTTATGGATAACTCACAAAAACATTTTTGTCTTTCATTGATACCAAGACTCCCGTATCTCTTACGGATAACTCACAATAACCATTTTTGTCTTTCATTGATACCAATAGTCCCGTATCTCTTACGGATAACTCACAATAACTCATTAATACCAAGAGTCTTGCGCCATAGCCAAGTGGTTAAGGCAAGAAGTCTTGGCGCAGAACTACGGGACTTACGCTGGTTCGAGTCTCTACAGGGGAAGACATTTTTCTCATGGAATTTCGGCCAATATGGGACCGGTGCACAGTGGGTCAGAAATGAAATCTAGCTGTAGCTGGGGAAAAAAAAAAACTGTTTTGACTCACTCTCATCAATTTATCTTCTTTTTTTCCCACTCTAATATAATTTTTATATGACAGTTATTAACCTATCTGCAAAGGAGGGTACAATTCTAATGTTCATGACTGTGTGACGTCATCATTCACACTTCTTGAGCCACAACAGAAGGCTGTAAGGGGTTTTCTTGCAAACTTATTTAATAATTACTTATTTTAGAAATTCTCACTATGAGGTATATTCATTAAGGTAAAATTTTTTAATAATATCTAATTATGTCCTAATTGCTGAATTTTATGGTAAAAAAGTAACATATTTTTATCTAATTTTTAATAATATTGAGGTAAGATGTCCAGACTAAAAATAATATAATTATAATATTTTTATCGTCCGCCCATGACATGAGAATTGAACGTTCGGGCAGGACGTCTGCCGGGTACTCTAGTATGTAATAAAAAAGGCTGAAAATGTACACACAGATGAACTAAAAATCCTCAAAATATGGAGCAAAATATTGACTAAAATATTCTTATAGAATTGGTGCAAATCTTTTCTGGCAGGCATTACAAAAATATGGTTGGTTAATAAATAAGTAGAGTCTCTATTCATCTTACCTCATAGTAGGACATGTTTCAGAACAAATCTTCTGTTTTACATCAGCTTGACAAGTTGGCGATAAAACAAAATATTTGTTATGAACATGTCCTAAAAGAACTCAACTACTATGAGGTAAAATGATAACAGCCTCAATTTATTTATTAAGAAGAACCTCATGATGTTACTTCCTATAGTAATTTTAAAATATGATTGGTTGGTATCTAATGTTAAGCACTTGACAATGAATTCATTTGCTCTCTTGTACTCCAATATTTAGTAGAAGACTGGTCTCTTGTACAAAAGCTTAACCCATCAGCGAGGAGTGACGTGCACCGCCCGCATTATTACTTTACTGGAACTGGTTCTTATTTTTCGGAAAACGTTCACTAAATAAATGATTAAATAATATAATTTTGTAGAGGAAAGATTACCCTTTTATTAATAACGTAACTCATTTCAAATTGTGTAATTTTGTTTTCTAACTTACAAATTTTATTTATTTATTTATTTATTTAGCCTGGTGGAGTTAAGGCCATGTGGCCTTCTCTTCCACTCACCAGAACAAGCATATGTTACATATGAATACAAAAAAAAATACAATAATAGTCATATAAAACAGGACAAACATATGTTACACATGAATACAAAAAAATTACAATAGTAGTCATATTAGACAGGACAAACATGTTACATATGAATACAAAAAAAAGTTACAATAATAGTTATTGAACAATTCATTATCTGTCATATTGAATAATAATGAAATTAATGTCTAATAATAGAATGAAACTAAATACAATTAAAATTAAATTAATGATACAATGAATAAAAAAGGAATAACAGCTCGAATCTACTATGCATAAAAAGAAGAGAAAAAAAAAACACTACAATGAATTAATCTACGCTTTTTATACAAGGCATTAGGTAAATATATTAACAAATCCTAAGTCTATTTTTATTAAATAATGCAAAAAACGCATTATTAATTCTTAAAAAGTAGTATTAGTGAGTTGTTTCTGTTAGTGATTTTATTTTCAATTTATTTCTGAAAGATGGTAAAGTTTGGCAGTCTCTGACATAGGGTGGAAGTGAATTCCATGTTCTAGCAAGAGAAACTGTAAAAGATTTCGAATAATAGGTAGTATGATGAGGAGGGATATAAAGGACACTGTGCTCAAGGGATCGGGTATCTAAGTTATGTGTATCAGAGAGTTTAGTGAAGCGGTGTGATAAATAATAAGGTAAAGATTGTGTGTAATATGTTATAGAGTAGGCATAGGGAATGGATGGTTCTACGATCTTGAAGACGAAGCCATGACAATTGTTCCAGGGATGGTGTAACGTGATCAAATCTACGTATACCACAAATAAAACGTATGCAAGAATTGTGAACACGTTGAAGTCTTTGGGTAAGAACAGTATTTAGGTCAGTAAAAAGAGTATCACAATAATCAAAATGGGGCATTGCGAGTGTTTCTACTAGCATTTTTCTTAGAGAAAACGGTAAACAATTTCTTATACGATTTAATGAGTGTATTATTGAGAAGATAGTTTTAATGCCATTCCAAGGAATCCTCCTGCAACTGAGAACCATCAGGGGATTTAAATCCTCCCACGCTGATGGGTTAACAACAGAGTTTCATTCCACATTTCAAGAGAAAAATATACACTCAGACTGGGGTTTGAACCCAGGACCTTTGACTTTCTATGCCAATGCTTTACCAACAGAGCTATCTGAGCACTCAAATCTAAATGAACATTTTTCTCTTATACATTGTTAATTCCCGAGTGCCAAATGCTACAAACTGTTGCTCAAACATGCAAATGACGGCTTCTTTTTTAAGAAAATCTTCATATCTTCATTTAAATTGCAGACCAGCCTCATGGGCTAGTGGTCAGTGTTTCTGACTACTGTTCATGAGGTCCTGGATTAGATTCCCCGTCAAACCATAGGAATTTTTCCTTAAAGGGAATTATTCCTGTGGTTGTCCATAATCTGGAATCTAGGTTAAGAACTCTCCTGGTGCTTCATTATCATTTATCATCCATCATATCATCGGGGTAACGTAACTCCTCCTTCCGGGCGTCCCAACTTCATAAGTGGGTTATAATTACCCCAATGCCAGGAAAGAAACCAGAAATGTCAAAATGACAACCTGGGGCATTGAATAATAATAATAATAATAATAATAATAATAATAATAATAATAATAATAATAATAATAATAATAATAGTAATAATAGTAATAATAGTAATAATAGTAATAATAATAATAATTTAAATTGCAAAGAGTACATACAGGTGAATTTGCTATGCCAAATCTGTAGGCAATTATTTTGACAGTCATGTCCTGTTAGTAGTCTGAATGTTGCCACTGCAAATTTTCTTTGTAATATAGTAATGGACTCAAATCATCGACCTTCCAGCCTATAGCATATTCCTCAACCATTATGCTAGGAATGCCCCCATTTTTTTGTAATGTAATTTTAAAAAATATTCAATCTACTTTTGTTAAATGATCATTTTATAATATTTTAATGATATTGTGAAAAGAAAAATTAATGTCTGAACCAGGAATCAAACCATGGACCTCTAGTTCTTCAAACTAGTTTGCAGCCCACTACACCATTCTAGACCTGGCACAAACATTAAAAATTCTTTCCACATACGGTATACAAATATATAATTCACATTTCGTCTGCTGCCATGTAGGTGTCACTATCTTCGCCAATGGCCAGCTTTGTTTAGAAATATCTATATTTGAGAATTTTACACCACCACTTTTATAAGCAGTAAACAATGTTATTTAACATTTTCCAATACTGTTATTTTAACACAGTTCCAATAATGGATCATATTATAATATTATAATGATATTGTGAAAATAAAAATGAATGTCTGAACCAGGAATCGAACCGTGGACCTCTAGTTCTACAGAAGTCAGCCGTTGGCAATGGTAGTGACACCACCTGGCAGTGGATGAAACAAGAATTATAGATTTGTATATGTGGAAAGAATTGTTAATGTTTGTGCCAGGTCTAGGATGGTGTAGTGGGCTGCACGCTAGTCTGGAGAACTAGAGGTCCACGGTTTGGTTCTTGGTTCAGATATTAATTTTTCTTAATTATATTATTTTTAGTCTGAACATCTTACCTCAATATTAATGTTGATTTGTTCTTGAACATGTTTCAAAACAATTCTGGAAAAGCTGATGTAAAACGGAATTGTTTTGAAACATGCTCAAGAACAAATCAACATTAATATTGAGGTAAGATGTTCAGACTAAAAATAATATAGTTAAAATAACCTCAAAATATAACTTCCTAAAATTAAATATTAATTTTTTCTTTTCACAATATCATTATAATATTATAATATGATTCATTATTGGAACTGTGTTAAAATAACAGTATTGGAAAATGTTAAATGATCATTTATCCGAAATCTTTGTTTTAAATAGTGAGTTTTGTTTCAGGTAAACCTGAATTAGAGATGAAGTCACCTGGAATCTTGTTTAATCCAGGAAGATCTGTGATATTCAGCTGTATAGTTTATAGCCCTGCGCCTGTCGACATACAGATGACCTTCACAAGGTGTGATCTCATGCAGGATTCCAACTGTAATGATAATACTACTTCTACTCTTTTAAATGTAAGTTAGTGGATGTTTTCTACAAGCATGTCAAGTAGCTTATTATCTGTATGTGTGTGTGTGCATCTGTGTGTAGAAAAGAAGTCAATCACGATACCTCAGAAATATGAAATAATTATAGCACTGAAAAAAATTTAGAAAAATGGGAAAGCTTTGGAAATACATAATATTCAGACTATAAATAAATTGGATAAAATATTATTAACCCATTCAACTCGTATGACGTGACGTTCATGCGTGCTCTAGTGAGGCCCAGTCTTCGAATGACGTGACATTCACGTCAAGCACACGAGCTCATATATTTTGCAATAACTTCCAAACTACCCCATAGATGTCTAATGTGTTAGCTTTGCTAGGTTCCTGAGAGAAAGCATTTTGGACGACCCACTTTTTTTGAAAGAATTCGTGAAATTATAAGCTGCCTGTTTGTTGGAAATATATAGAAGAAATTTGTAGTGCTAAGTCTTTTAAATGGCGTCTAAGAGGGTGTGTGATGATGATCGTGACAGGATTCTGAGTTTATTAGAGAGTTTTGTCCTCGAAACATTAGACAGAGCACCGACAGGAAAACTGAGGAGGAAAAAAAGGCAAAGACCTAGGGAAGAAATAAAAAAAAAAAAACAAGACTCTTGCCTAAAGTACCAGGATGCAAGGCGTTGACTTGCAAGAGCAGATCACTGCCCTTTTCCCTATAATGTGTTGCACTGTAATAAGATACAGAAAATTATTTTTCTATTTGCTGGACATATTTATGTTTAACTCCTTTGTGGTCTACAATAATTTCATAGATAGCAAGACAGCATATTCGACCTTCAGAATAGCTGTCGCCAAACAGTTACTGGAGACAATTCAGCTGCCATCCTACAATGTGAGAGGCCACCCATCATCAAGTACAACCCCTGTCAGGTTGCAGGCAAGGAACTGGGCTCACGTTCCATTGTATATCCCCAGCACAGACAATAAAAAGAAACCCTCCAAACAAGTGAACAAAAGAAGTAAAACTACATTTCAGTGCAAAAAGTGTGAAGTTCCTATTACAAATACAACAGGGCCAAATTACAGATATCATAAAAATAAAGACAAAAGATGGACATTTAATAATATACCCATATTAATATAGTTAATAATTCTTGTTAAGAAAAACTTGTAGTTTAGAAATTTGTAATCAATTGTTAAACATCTCATAATAACCAAACATTCGTTATCAAGGGTCAAAGTAGGGATGGTGATGCCTTGTCAAATCCAAGTTGCATCATCCTGACCTTAGATGTGTAATTATTACTAAAAGATGACATCATAATAGCTAGGACTGGTATGATAGTGTATTATCTTGGGATTCGATATGGATAAATAAGAGTGTCCGGAATGGACAAGGGAGAACAGCGGGACTGATTGCGGTCCCTTCAGGAGGGCCCAGCGGGCCGGAGGCATCTACATGGGTAACGTATTTTCATCTGTCATTTCTTTGGTCATTTTAAGACTTAGAATTAAATAAGGACCAAATGGTCCGAGGAACTTCATTCAAACAAAGTTGAACATTTTTAAAATAATGGATATCTCTCTCTAACTGTTAGCATTTTAGTATCTGAATACTTTTGACATTGGACAATGTGCCGATTTCAGCTGATTTTTATAACAGTGTTTTTTTGAGTTGATTTTCTTTATGTTTGGTACTTATTTTAATAAATAATGTTATTTTTCGTTTACTGTGGTTTAATATGTTAATTGTAGAACTCTTCCTCCAAAACCAAGGCCAACCGCTCGGGCCTAGTTCAACTTAAACAATAGGGAACTTAACGCTACAAATACGCAGGGGCTTAACAGACGGTCGCGCGTAACATTCTGGTGACTGGCGATGGGATATTCGTGAAAATAAGTTTATTATTATAGTCACGGATAAAAGAAACGAACCTTAGACCACAAATTAACCTTCAATTCATATACAGTAAAAATCTATATGTTTTTCTTTCAATCGAAGTCACATCGGTACTATTGAATAAAATATGTCTTGTTAAACAGAGAGAAACCAGAAAAACTTCAACTTTGGGACATTATTATTATTTAACTGGCTTTAGGTTATTTATTTATTTTTTTTGGATCTAATTTTAGGATGTTTATAGACATTGGATATATCGCTGTTTTCAGGTTATATTTTTAGGTATTGATGTTTTTTTTCAATAATTGTTTTATTTTCTAGGCATAATTAAGGTTTTTTTTTACAATGGGTAAAATATTTGGGTATAGGACAAATTGGTGTTGTTGATCATTTTTTTTAAGTGTTTTCTTAATAGGCAGACATTTATATGTGCATTACCTGTTCTAGGCTATATGTTATGTTCATTCTAGAACTTGATTTTTTTGATATACCTAAGGTTTATGAATTAATTTGGTGTTTTCAGGTGAAGGATATTTTTTTTTGTGTTTTGTTTTGTTGTTGTTAACCTAGGTTATGATATTTCTTTTTTGTAGTGTTATAATTTTAGTTTTTGTTGTGTGGCAATATCTCATCCAATGCTAATAATTGTACGTGTATAATGACAATATTTTGGTGGGGTTGTACAAGACAAGCTTTTACTTACGCGACTTGTACCATTTTTGATGTAATTTAAAGTATTGTAATGTGTTAATGAATCAGTTTTGCTAAGAGATGTAACCGCTGTTTAAATATGTATAATTAACACGAAATGTAGTAGTGGAAAATATGATTTAACATGGTAATCGTCCGACATTTTGAATTTTTCATAGAGTAACAAATATGAAGATGTAATTTATTTTTCATATCAAATCACATTTAAACCGCAAGGAACCTAAAAGCTAACCAAACCTAAATCAATTAAGGTAACAAATAAATTACTCTAACGTAGGTGAAATCCAGGGAACGTCCTTTTCATTATTTTACGCGGTTAACTAAGTAAAGGATAAGTCCGGACCTGATTGTTGAAACCATAGATATGGTACATAGAAATGAATCCCATGATTAAATGTACACATTGTGCTCATTTGTGGTATATCGCTGGTTAGAAGTTTGAAAATTGTTAGTTTATCGCTGGTTGGAAGTAAGGACTTTTATAACTTATGTGGTCATGACAGGAAATAGTTCCACTTTATTTTCATATTTACAAGTAAAATAATGAAGTAAAAATTACATCTCTTAGCTAAATACGTTTAATATAGTGTTTTATTAATATTTATTGTAATTAGATACTCTTAAAGTGGGTAGAGGAAAAAAGCTTGTGTACTCCCACCCGGCCAATATTTTATTATTTCATCTATCGGTAAGACGTGGCACGATCACATGTATACGTAAATCATTTCTGAAAGCATCACCACGAGAGATAAGCCCAAGGGATCATAGGTTGCTTTACAAGCCACTAGATGGGAAATTTTTGTTATATTGAACTTTTTATATTTTTGGAAAAGAGTAATAGATTTAAGCAGACAAGATGGCGGACACATCTTAAACTTACGCCACTAATGCACTAAATGCGATTGGTACTATGTAAACATTCATTCTTTATATATATATTCACATAAAAACACTATCTTGGATATCTTACTGAATCATGGATAGAGATAGGATACGAAAAATTAATCTATGGTTTATTAACTAGGTTTTGTAGTTAGGATAAAGAACTAGGAAGTTGGCTAACGTCTATTGTATTTTTTTTTCAAAATGGCCACGATGACTACAGAGCTTTCTAACGGAGTCTATATTAAACATTACAGCCACCCCGTAGGAAACTAACTCTATCCATCTCAAACAAATAAAATTATACTTATATCCGGGCTAAAAATCAAAATATTATCGACAAAATACAAGGAGAATAAATCGATTGATATTTAAGTCCCCATGCTGCAACTCGTGCATCCACACTGGTAATTAATCTTGGCCCACGTGAGGCTCAAGGAACCGCATTATAACTTGCAATGAATGATTTATATTGGGAAAATAAATTAACAATTATTCCAATAATAAGACTATAAAAATTTAATTACAAAAAGAATAACCGAAAACTAGCAGGAAAATAGTTAGGGAGTTGGAAAACGTAAAACTCAGAGGATTTGTAAATAGAGTGATAACAGTGAAAAATAAAGTAACATTTAAAGTAACATATCACCCCTACCGGAGATTTTGAGGTAACGGAAATGTTAGGGCTCCCAATATTTCCAGACAATCGGCACTTAATGTCAGCCGGGTTATCAGCCCCGCGTGACGGCCGCCCTTTACCCAGAACAAGAATCTGGTACTTATTTCAGTTAGAGGCTGAATTGATCCCAGGGCCATAGTGCCGCCAGAAGGACTAGATCAGGTTAACAATCCTAAAACACACCGGGACTTGAACCCCCAACTTTTCGGCTTGTAGCGCAGTGCTTTAACCACTATGCTAGTAGAAATAAATATTCATACTAAATATACTAAATATATCGAAGAAATTTTAAAACCGATTAAAGTTACAACCGCCTACCGTGCGACATTAACAAGACAGGGCATGAGGCAAATAATCCCGATTTGCGCTGGAAATGTAGTCTGGGATATATGATGGTATGGCGAGCCCCATATTATATTTAGGAACGTTTTCAGGTAAAAATCGAGAAGTAGACTTAAACCAGAAAGAACTACTAACTGAGTGATTTAAATTTAATAATAATAAAACACACACTATAATAATAATCATCACACGAAGTTCGGGTACAAATCATACGTTCATAATAAAAGGTAATGGAAGAATAAGGATGACACATAATAATAATAATATTAAGGAAGTTCAAGAATATAGGAGTTTCGGAATAATATAAATATGAACTTACCAGCGTGGAAAATTGGAAAATCGCTATCTTGGGAGATATTTTAATTTGAGACACGTCATTCCTACGTGCACTAAGTGTCTTAGGAGGTCACATAGCTGTAAAGTTCAACAAAGCTCTGGAATTTGTTTATTTTGGTGATAGTTAGATTAACCACACCGATAAGGACTCCAAAACCGACTGCAATAGGAATATGAACAAAATTTATATTAGGTGCATTTACAGGGAAATAATTTTTTTTCTAGACATCAGAAAACGTACTTTAAATAAAGAAAATAAAGTGGCATATATAGGCAATCAAAGGGATTTTAGATTTGAAAACCGAGAGAATGAACAAAGGGCATGAACACTTAGGAGAAATAAATGAGAACTCGAGCAAGAGAGGGGAATGGAGAATTAACGCAATCACAAAAATAACACCGCACCTAATTAGGGATGTAGATTCTAGTTCCGAAACCGAGAGTATGGAAAAGGGGCATGGAATTTTCGGATAAATTATAGAGAAATCGAACAAAGCGGGGAATGGAAATTTAGCGCAAGATAATACCAAGTAGGGACCACCCGCCTCCCCAAAAGGGAAATAACATTAGACTCATGGAAAGGAAGACGACCGAACTTCAGGTTAAATAATAACTTAAAATAATTGTTTATCAACCTCTCATGCGGTGTCATGTCCCGGATTGTTTCGAGATTTACCACACCAAAATATCCCTTTAGGCAAGCACAATTATTCAAAAGCCTTCACTAAAATGTCCAAAGAAAAATATTTATTAAATTCCATTCTATGAGCATTTTTGTGTTTGCATGTAAAGAGCATGACACCTCCTGTCTTCTGTGGCCATTTAAATCTGAGTGGAGGGGAAAGTTAGCAGGCATTTAAATAAGAGTCCATTGGGTTAATGAGTTGGTTATTTTGAATATTGGATAACATATTTTTACATCTTACCTCATGAAGTTCCATATTTTCACGATACGAGTTTCAACAGCCACTTGTCCTCATATACAATTTGACTGAAAATGAAGGTGAATGACCTTTGAAACCGTTATTGTGAAAAATTTTAATAACGGTTATTATTATTCTAAACATTTTGTAACAATTATTAAAACTTTTCTTTTTTTAATTTTGGTAGCCATACATCCATATTGTTATTCAATGCACCTGACATATACTTCCAAAGATCCTATAATAACTTCTATTCCTGCAGCCGACATATAGTTTTTTTAGTATCTATTTTCTATACTAAATGTGATCAAATTCCTATCTAGAACAAATCTAGTTAGAGTGAGTATTTGTATTTTCATTAGTTTCTTTTTTTTTTTAATTTTATTTTAAGACTTCAGTACTTAACACATTCAGTACCAGGCACTGAGCAGGGCATTTAAACCCACAGGCCAGCCATTTAAATACCCCAGCTACCCTTTTTGTGGCACTTCAGAAAATGGACCATTATTCAATAGTCAATGCTTTCCAATCATTCCCTGTAGAATCTACTTCCCTCAAATCATAGTTAATGTTATCCTCCCACTTCATTCTTGGTCTACCAACTGGGTGTTTTCCCTCTGGCTTTCCTACAAGAAGCTTCCATGCAAGTCTTTCATTTCCCATACATGTAACATGTCCTGCCCATCACAGTCTACGAGACTTAACTGTTCTTATTATATCTGGCTTCCTATAAAGACCATGTAGTTCATTGTTATGTAGTCTTCTCCATTCACCTGTCTGTTCATCTCTCTTTGGTCCAAAAATTTTCCTAATTACCTGACATTCTATGTTCATAGGAACATGTCCCTGTGTTTGAGCCTTTGGCATGGGTTCCCTGAAGTAGTCCCCGCCCGGAGATCCGAATGGGGGACTATTTGACCTCCGGAAAATTTTACCCCAGTTGAACCCATGTCCACATTTCTTGACGGTTGTATTTTTACGGTGAAAGATCGTCACTCTTTCAACCAAGGTACTTTTTTTTGTCTGGCATATCACCTTTGACCAATCCGGCATGGGTAACCCTATCAGCAGCAATGCTACCGCCGGCATAGCTCTCAGGATCATTTAAGCACGCAAGCCACTCCACCACGCAAGGTAAACATACCATGGAGGGAAGGTACATATCATTAACCAATAAAATGAGACATTAGAAGTGGGAGTTTACCTAAAGAGAATATTTAAAATCATCTTAGTGGCTGCAATTTTTTATTTTTTAGAACAAAACTTGGTATATTCCATTCAAACAAAACAAAAAAAGTATTATCAAGAAATCTGTAAAATTCAACCATTAGGAGTGGGGGTTTATTTGAAAGTCATCATTTAAAAATCACTTTCGTGCTCACCATGTTTATTTTTTTGCATTGTATAGAATTTAATTAACAAAAGAAAGTCTTGACTTGTAGTGAATTTGCTTTGTTTATGTATTCCTTGAGTGATGGACTTTTCTTGTTTTGTGAGGATATCTGATCTGTTGTTCCCATATTTAATTTTATATTTCAGGAAACAAGAATTACAAATTTTAGAAGAACATATGTGCTGAAATACACACTTGATGTTGAAGAGGAAGGAATTGTACGCTGTATAGCCAATAACAGTTGCAAGAAAAACTGTGGTCGTAGCGTTGTCTCTCACAATATCTATCTGACAGGTATATAGTTATAATAAACTATGGTTAACTAATAAATGAGTTGGAGAAAATGTTTAAACATCTCACCTCACAAAGTTGCGTGTCTTCACGATACCGGTTTCAAAAACCAGTATTGTGAAGACACGCAACTTTGTGACACGCAACTGAGTTGGAATTTGACTGAAGATGGAAGTAATACTATACTTTTGAAATGGTATCGTGAAGACACACAACTTTGTGAGGTGAGATGTTTAAACATTTTCTCCAACTCATTTATTAATATAAATACCTCATAGTGTTTCCTCCCACTGTAAATTTAATTGAAAACTATGGTTAATTTAATATTTCATCATAAAGAATGACAGAAATCATATTTAGAATTTTTCTAAATATCATGTACTGACAAGGAAAGTACTTATGTTGGACCAGTTGGATTGTAACAAAAATTGGAGGATATGTTCATTGATTAACATTAAATATGATGACATTAGTCATTTTGCTGCAAAATTAATAAAACTCATGTCATTTGTCATTAAATTTCAATTGCATCATTGACCGGTTCATAATGGCATGGTTGCTCATTGCAGCTGGTTTCGAGAACAAGCGCAGCTAGCGGGGCAAAGAACGTAAATATTACTTTCCCACCTTGTTAACATCAATAACTATTTTGGAATACCTTATCCAGATAGCAGAGCACTGTGTAGGGCCTACTTTTTGATACTTGAAATTGTACTTGTCCTGCGCCGTAGCCGAGCGGTTAAGGTAGGAAGCCTTGGCGCAGAGCTATGGGACTTGCGCTGGTTTGAGTCTCCATGGGGGAAGAAATTTTCTCATGGTATTTCGGCCAGTATGGGACCGGTGCCCACCCAGCATCGTGAGGCAATTGGGTAGCTACAATAAGTAGTGGCTCCAGGTTGAGGAACCAGCTATAACGGCTGGGGGACTCGACATGCTAACCACATGTCACCCCTACACTGGCTGTTGATCATCTACCTCTGTGATTGACACATGTGGATGTGAAGGGCCAGCAGCCGGCTGGTAAAAGGGCAACCGCTGAAAAGTGGAAAGACCCTCAATCGGATCCATCGGAAAAGTTTAGTTTCTCTTCCAATTTTGTGATTCTCTAGCAAACTATGAGCTGCAATTTCCGATTTTTCAATTTCACCATTTTTAATATTTCTAGTGTTCTTTTGTATGAGTCTTTAAATTCCTTTTAGTTTTCCATGTAATATATATTGCAGTCACTGCAACTTATTTGATAAACTCCAGATTTTTTTTACTCTCTGGGACATTCACCTATTTATTAGTTATTAGTACATTATGATAAAATCAAATGGTTCCTACTTCTTTTTAATATAAATCTTCTAAGTAGATCGCGATTTCAAGACCATAACAGTCTCATCTTCAGTACAATCTTGGCGTCTAATGTTATGTATTGAAGAAACACTTCTTCTTCCTTACTTATTTTAGGAATTCACACCATGAGGTATATTCATTTAGGTACATGTCTTCTTTAATAGTGAGTGGAGAACATATTTTTAACGACTCACCTCATATAATTTCAAATTTCTTTGATACCGGCGGTTTCAGATAATATCTTGTCCCTCTTCAGTCATGGCATGATGAAATTCTGTGGTTGTTGATTTCTCACTATTAATGATATAACTTTATAATTAAGGTAGAATTTTTTATCACTTACCTCATATTGTTCTTCTTATTTGACTATAAACTAGTTTCAGAACATAGTTTCTGTTCCATCCTCAGTATCGTCATAACCGTTGTTCTGTCGTCTTGAAGAGCTGTCCTTCGCTCCTTCCATTGGCTGACTGAAAAACCTCGAAACCAGGTCATTCTCACCGGGAATATAGTCAAATAAGAAGAACAATATGAGGTGAGTGATAAAAAATTCTACCTTAATGAATATACCTCATAGTGAGAATTCCTAAATAACTAATAACCTCATAATGTTTACTTCCCAATATTAATTTAAACATGTCTTCTTATTTGACTATCCAAAACTAGTTTATAGTCAAATAAAAAGGACAATAATAGGTGAGTGATAAAAAATTCTATCTAAACTACTACTTCTCTCTGTTGGTGGACCGATGAACCTCTGAATCAGGTCAGGATTCGCAGGAATTTCGAAGTTCATAAGTTTTCCTTTGTTTTTCTGAATGTGGATTTTTTCCCAAACCGTGAGTTCCTTTTGTTTACCTATTTGTTTAATTAGGCTGACAAAATTTGTTAATCGGTACCAATGTAATATTGAATTTGTTAATTACTTTTTATAATTTTCTGTGTGTTTCAGGATGGTAAGTAATTTTCTTGAATTGTTTCCCTTCTTTGAATCAGATATGAGGTGAGATATAAAACATTTTTCCTAATTCATTTATAAATTGAAAATACCTCATAATTTAAATATTTAAAGGAAGTGACAGTATGAGGTTTACTTTAATTAATAGGGGTTAGAATATTCACGACTTACCTCGTATTTGTAGTCTACAAATATGAGGTGAGGTATGAATATTCTTTTTTATTATTCCGGCTTTTACAATGAATATACATTTTTCCGATACCCATGTTCACAGTTAACTACACATTTGTTTCAACACATTTTTCCATTCCTGTCTGTTCATCCATATATCTTCTTCTACTTCCCATTCCCTCTTAGCTTCATTGATTCCCTGAATCCACGTAATAGTTGGTCTACCCTTCTTTTTCCTTCCCTGTGGTTCTCAATCCATGATTATCTTAGGTAGTCTTCCTTCTTCCATTCTTCTAATGTGTCCTTACCAATTTAATTGTTTCTTCTTTATAAAATCTAATATTGAATATTGTATCTGCATTTTTTCTTTTATATATGAATTTCTGATTTTATCCTTCCTGGATATTCTTGCAGCACGTCTCCAGTAGTCCATTTCAGTGGGAGCAATTTTTTTTTTCATTTGTGCATTTAAAGCCCACACATCAGCTCCATAGGTAATAATGCTTCTGATTATTGTATTAAAAATAGTTTTTTTTGTTTCTTTGAAGATATGTTTGTCCCATACTATTCCATTTAGGGCAGATATAGCATACTTTCCTATATTGATCCTGTTTCTTGTTTTCCATCTTTAGTAATTTTAATTCCCAAATACTTATATTCTTCAGTGTGTTTAATTGTCCCTAAATCTTCTTCTAGTATTAAATCTTGAGGAAGATCCCCTATTGTCATATATCTAGATTTATCCATATTGATCTTTAAACCCCATAAACTATATTCTTGTATTAATTTTCTAGTGAGATATTCTATATCTTCAAATTCTTGAGCCAATATCAATTGGTCATCTGCAAACTAGAGTGTATATATTGTTGAATTATCATCTAGTGGTATTCCCATCGGTTTACATTTTTTTTTTTTCCATTCTTCAATTGCTTTTTCAGTATAAATGTTATATAATGTTGGAGATATACAGCATCCCTGTCGTAATCCTTTCTTTGTTTGAAAACCTTTAGACAAGTACTTTCCCATTTTTACTTGCACATATGATTCTGAATATAGTTTTTGAATTGCTTCAATCAGTGTTGGATTTATTTTTTTTTAGTTTTAAGACTTTCCATAATTTTGATGTAGGAATGTTATCGTAGGCTTTTTCTATATCTATAAATACTAGATGTAGCGGTTGTGCTCTGATTGTTTTCTTTTCTATAATCTGTCGTATGCTGAAAATGTGGTCTATTGTTGAATATGAATATTCTAACTCCTATTAATACCTCATAATGTTACTTCACATTGTAAAGGTTATTAAAAAGTTTGTTTTGTTTTCAGAGCTTGAGGAACGGAATAGCTTACTATCATTAATTAATAAACCTGAGGAATTTGTGACTGGGACTTCAATCACAATGACATGTACAGCCAGTGCTTACTTCTTCCACAGTTATCCCTTCTGGCAGCTGTATGAGCAACGCTATAGAAACCCACAAACAATCTCTAATTCTACAGGTAATTCATAGCAAAGTGTTTTATTTAATTACATTATTCATCACTATTTATTGATTTTTATTTAACCATCATTTGAGGAGAGTAGATTATACAGGGAATAATTGGAAAACATTAGCTCAGGATAGGGATGTATGGAGAGCTCATATCTTCATGGCCATGAACCTACAGGTTCGATAGTGGTAGTGATTTAGTTAGTAAGTTAGTTAGTTGTCACTATTTATTGATTTGGAAAAAGTATAAAAAAGACATAAATCGGCCGCGGTGGACTAGTGGTTATGCTCCTTGCCTCTTGTCCCGAGATTCATGGCTTCAAACCCGGTCGGGGTTGATGGATTTTTTAGGATGGAAAAATCCAAGGAGCAAGACCTCCGGGAGGACTTTAAGCCGTGGGTCCCGAGCCTGAAGATTTTCAGCCTCGTAAAAGATCCTTAAGCCTCAATGTAAGGCCTCTAAGCAAAATTTACCGAATTTTCCTGTTCTAGTACTACCTTGGTTTCCTAGATGTCAGTATGAGGTGGAATGCTGACCACAGACCACTCAAAAGGACATCTATACAAAAACAAGTGTAACTAAATTAGTATGGTTCAAATTGTTCCCTATAGGGGGAGAGTGCCTAAATCTCTGTTAAGGGAAACATGGGCTTACAAGAAGATTACATAAAAAAGACATATGACTCAATTAAGAGGGAGAAGTTATATAGTATTCTGCCGTACTTCAGAATTTCTAAAAAAACTACTTAGAACTGGCACAAAGAGTAGGGTGCATGTAGGCAAACAGTTTTCAGATATTTTGAAATTTACAGTGAGTTAAAGCAAGGAGATGCACTCTCATCTCTACTATTAAATTTTGTACTAGAACATACTAGGGTGAAGAAGGGCTACATCTCAGTGGAGTTACTAAGCTACTGTATTTATGCATGTATAGGCTGCACCCAAGTTTTGTGATAATGAATTGGAGAAAAAAATATTTGTCCTATATTTTCGCTAAGTCAGTGCAAAAGACAGAAGTAGGCCTATATCACTTTTAAATCTGACAATGTTGTAAATTCCAAAGCTTTTGTTCCCGGCTATGTAATGGTACATTCAGACTGCTGCTCAGTCATTAACACAAGGGTAATCGGGACGTTCGGTTGGTAGGTACGGTGTTCATTGTCATTACTGTTCACCGTGTGTAAAAATGAGTTGGTGTAGAGCAAGCTATACCTCAAAATTCAAGCTACAAGTGGTGCGCTATGCAGCAGAACAAGGAAATAGGACAACAGGAAGAAAGTTTGATGTGGACGAAAAAAATGTGCGACAGTGGATCCAAACAAAACATACACTTGAAAACACATCACAACATCGACAATCTTTCCGCGGAAAGAAAGGGAAATATCCACAGATAGAAAGAGTTCTCCTGGATTACGTACAAAAAACAAGGGCAGACAGATTTTCTGTATCTGTTAAAATGATACAGTTTGAAGGCCTTAAGATAGACAAGAATATGGAAATCCCACGCAATGAATTTAAGGCAAGTTACGGCTGGGCATGGTGATTTATGACACGTCATGGCCTTGTAATTCGACAGTGTACATTAATAGCGCAGAAACAATAAGTGCTGACAAACACACATATTGGATACATTTGTTGGAGCATTTGTAAGGTATGTGTGCCTTGTAATTAACCCATTCACTTCAGGTTTAAATGCTCAATGCATTTCCCCAGAAACTGGATTTAAGTCATCGTAAGTTATATAGTCTAATTTCAGACAATCAAAACGAACAAAGGATAATGGTTAATATTTAATTTTAGGAAGTTATATTTTGAGGTTATTTTAATTATATTATTTTTAGTCTGGACATCTTACCTCAACATTAATGTTGATTTGTTTTGAAACATGTTCAAGAACAAATCAACATTAATATTGAGGTAAGATGTCCAGACTAAAAATAATATAATTATAAAGGATAATGGTACTTGAGATCATAATGAGGGCGAAGGCCAAAATACTTTCCTCTACTATTCATAAATGTTAACAAAAGATTACCCTGCCAGGGGATGTACAAAATATTGCAAACTATATAACAGCAGAGTTAAGTGAGTGTACCTCGTCTTCTGAGCTGAAGGGCATTTCACTGCCGGCAAGTATACCTTGTCTTCTGAGGCGAATGGGTTAATTAAATAAAATTGTTCTAAAATGAAGCATATTTTCTAGTTATTTCATGTATAAACCGCACCCTAATTTTGAAGCTTATATTTTAGGTAAAAAAAGTGCGGCCTATACAGTGTTAGTTTATGCTGATGATTATTATTAGCTGATACCGAGGAGAAACTAAGGACAAATATGCACACTCTATTGAGTAACACAGTTAATGTCAAATGAGAGAAATTTTGAAGTGGCTGAATTCAGATACCTAGGAATAATAATTACAAACAAGAATGAGGTGCAGAAAGAAATTAAACATAGGCTCAATTCTGGAAATGCATACTCTTATGTATTTCAGGGATTTTTGTTCCAAATTCTCTCAAAAACATTAAACTGAAAATACATAAAACTGTTATTCTCCCAGTTGTATTACATAGATGTGAAACATGGACTCTTAATTTAAGGAAGGAATGTCACAAAATAATAAAACAGTTATCCCGTCTACATAAAAAAGTTGTACTTCAATGGATTCCGGCCCATTGTGGAGTGACAGGCAATGAAATAGCCGATTTACTGGCCAAGAAGGGTAGCAAAATTGTTTCGAACCCAACTTCTACTCTAGTTTCCCTTCACTCTATCAAAAGAATTATCTCAAATAAATATATCAATAAACTTAGAGGAGAATACACCACCAAAACATCTGGAAAGGAATGGGAAAATCTACAAGCTTATGACATTACTACATTACAAAGAAAATCTGCAGTAGCAATATTCAGACTGCTAACAGGACATGACTGCCTGAATAAACACCTACACAGACTTGCCTTAACAGATTCACCTAAATGCCCTTTTCACAATTTAAATGAAGATATGGAAAGAAACCATCTCCTCCGTTGTCCAGCTTTTGTAGAAGAGACCAGCCTTTCTGCTAAATATTGGAGTGCAAGAGAGCGAGTGATTTCATTATCAAGTGCTCGACATTAGATACCAACCAACCAACCAACTTTAAGGAAGGAGAAAATATTACGAGTATTTGAGAACAAAGTTCTTAGGAAAATTTTTGGACCGAAGAGATATGAACAGATATGTAAATGGAGACGACTAAATAATAATGAGCTACGTGATCTTTATGGAAAACCAGAAATAATAAGAGTTAAGTCTCAAGGTCGAATGTTTGAACACATTAGACAGTAAAAGGCGTTCTCTGCTGAGAAAGTTTTATCCAAATACATTTTGCTTACTCAGAAATCTATTCATGCGATAATAATTATAAGCTACCTGACGAGGTACCTTAAGATCATAGCTCAAAATAGAAACTTATCGTGAAAATCCCGAAGGGAACCAATGGTAACCGATGTAGTTTGAAAACTTTGCAGCTTTATCCAAGATGTCAGACCTTGAAGACTTCGATCATGTTTTCGGTATACGTGGAGAAGAGGAATTTGATAGTCTACCAAAGAATTCAACTGGAAGAACAGGAGAATCGGCGTAATATTGCACGATGCAGACATCGTATATGGTATTATTTGCGGGACGCAAGCGTAAATGCGTTCCTCTATAGCAGACGAAAATAACAGAAGTGGTTTTATCGCTGAGAATTCTGGGTAATTCGTTGCCAATATTACAAAAACATCAACTTTCATGCATGACCGGTAAGTTGGCCATTAATTCAATCTCAGCAATTGCTCACGGTGAGTCAGCTCACCAGTGATTGGAAGTAATTTGAGTAGAGACTAATGTATTTGCATGCGGCCCTATGTGATGGGCTTGACATGTGGCACAAATGGGTAATGAAAGAGGGACATGGAAACTCCTTGTAGGAAATCCAGAGGGAAAAGTCTAGTAGACAAACCAAAAATGAGATGGGAGAATAGCATTAATCATGATTTGAGGGAAATAGATTATACAGGGGATGATTGGAAAATATCAGAGATTTGAATCTTGCTGCCATCTGCAAAATTCAGAAGGTGATCTTTTGAGCAAAGGATCAACAGTGGATCACAACATTTACATCTCACCTTATAAAATATATTCCTCTCATGTGGACATGTTTCATTCCCATCCTCAACTAAATTCTGACTCACATTTTAGTTAATAATGAGGATGATGATCTCCAAAACATGTTCAGGTTAGAGGATCATATTTTATGAAGTGAGGTATAAAATTTTTTATTAATAGTGAGTGGAGAACATATTTTAAATGACTCACCTCATATAATTTAAAATTTCTTTGAGCCGGCGGTTTCAGACAATATCTTGTCCCACTTCAGTCATGGCTTCCACTCACTATTAATGATATAACCTCATAATGTTTACTTCCCAATATTAAAGTGGAAGTCATGACTGAAGAGGGACAAGATATTGTCTGAAACCACCGGTATCAAAGAAATTTGAAATTATATGAGGTGAGTCGTTAAAAATATGTTCTCCACTCACTATTAATGATATACTTCTCAATATTAATTTAAATGTTAAATTTTTTATTCATATTTTTACTTAATTTAATAATTTTCTTATTGTAATATGTTCACAGAATTTTCTATATATACAAACAGGAGTCAATATACATTTTTCAGTAGTTTGACAATAAAAAATGTAACAAAAGCTCTAGATGAAAAATACATTCAATGTGATATACAGAATTCATCAGATTACCCATCAAATGCCCAAGTAGATGCAATATACCTCAAAGTTCAAGGTAAGTCTTACTTCTATATGCTTTATTTTATCTTTTATGTGTATTTTTCCTGAAAGAACAAATAAGAACTGATGATGTAAATACTAGTTTCATGGAAATTTTAGCACATGTAAGAGCTTAACTGTACAGCTTTCAATGACTATTTAACTCATGCCCCAAATGAGAGTCAATGACCAATCACATTTCAATGATTTCTGTTTTACAACCTATCAGAGTCGTGTTTCACGAAATATTTATCAGTGTTATAATTACCATATTAACCTTTTGACTGCCGAGTTTTCCTTTTGCCAGCTGGGCTGTGGGTGCCAGGTTTTTTAAATTTAAAGTACTACACCATACTATAAAATATAAACCTATATAAAGTATATTTAACTGCCTACATGCCATGCTAAATTTAATTTAAACTCACTATTATACATTTATTTGAAGGTTAGGCAGTGTTGCTTCCACTTGTAAAGATCCCAGGTTCGAATTCAGCATGGTGTCTTTATTGAAATTTGTTATCACTATCACTAAAACATTTATTCTACTGAATAATGTTGATGGTATTATCACTAAACACTTATAATATTAAATATTGTTGAACATTTTTTATGGTCCTGGGTTCGAATCAGTTCCAGCCAAACAGCTGTTCTATGCCACGTGTTTCGTTTGGCGCGACACGCCCACTACTGTCACTCACACCCTGTTCATTTAGGTCTACATCACTTGCTTTACTATTTACAGGCTTAGATTGTAATAATATTCTCTTAGAAACAGGACTACTATCACATTCGTCAAACGAATAACCATTTGATGAACTGTTACTGTCACTCTCATCTTCTGATAAAACTGACACATTAAACTCGCGTATTGTATTTTCGTCAACTTCGAGACATGAATCACTGTATTCCACAGCACGAACTACCCCTTGGCCAGGTATCTTTTCAACTAAAAATAAAATAAATAAAGAGAAAATTCTGAAATTGCAATATTCCATAGCAAAAAAAAAAAAAGGCCTTGAAACATGAATGTACACCCTCCTTTAGAAAACCGATTTACAACCAGCCTGTACCGTTATTCTGTAAGGGATGTGCAAAGTATTGCTAAGAAAGAATGTACAAACACAGAACGAAAAATAATTTTAGTTTATTGAAGTAAAAGCTTCGGGAAAAAAATATTTAAAGTAATAAGATTGAAAACCGGAGCCTGCCGGGCATGGCGTACCGCTGTACACGCACTTTCACCGGCGTATGCCGGGCATGGCGTTCAAAAGGTTAAAGAAAGCTCCTCCTTTTTAATATTCTGAACAGGTCTGACCATTATTTTGCAGTGACTGAGCCTGTGAGAAATACGGCTACCAGATTGTATATATAGTGCATGAATGTCAACACATGCCACATGCGGGAGTTAATATAAAAACATTTGTAGCAATTGATTATACCACAAAAAAAAGAAACCACTGTTTGCACTTTCTTAAATGTATTTTTTCCCAGGTAACAATCCAGAAAAATATAATTATCATATTTACATCATACGACATCAGAAATGAATTAATATACTGTTTGATGTTTCATTTTTCTCCACTAGAGAGCATTCTTACAATATTGCGTTCCTTTGGCAATAAATAGTATGATCTGGTTGCAGTGATAAACAAAAGAAGCAGATGAAGCATACCTATCGCTTCTCATTTGTTTTCAAACATCGCCGTTTACATTAAATATATAAATATTTTAAAATAACTATAGTTAAATAATGATTTGTGAGTAAACAGCTTAATTTTATTCGTTAAATAGTCCTAACAAATGCCATTCTTGATTTCCAAATTCTCTAGATAAATTCACTCCTCACTTCGTGAGTCGTGAATTTATCGATAATTTGGAAATCACTCATGGCATTACTTATGATAAACACATTGGGGATGTAGGAAAAAAGTTATACTTTTTGAATGTGTGTAAACGGCACAATGGGTAGGATGCAGGTAGGCAAACAATTTTCAGTTACTTCATAAATTGACAATGGGTTAAAGCAAGGAGATGCACTATTTTCTCTGGTATTCAATTTTGTATTAGAACATGCAATCAAATCAAAGTATAAAGAAGATATATTTTGAGTTGTTTTTTGACTCACCCCATAATTGTTGATTTTTATGCAGACTAGTTTCATCGCTATCTATGCGACATTTCCGATGTTTCACAAGTTCACAAAAGTTATGAAGCATTGAAAATGTCACATAGATAGCAACGAAACTAGTCTGCATAAAAATCAAAAAACAACTCGAAATATAATTACACTAAACCTCATAGTGTTATTTCCCATATACATTCTATATAAAGAAGTTATTCCTATTGTTGAATATTTTGGCACAAATTTAAATAATTACTACTGATTATAATTTTTCCATTACTTCATTAAAATATTAAATAAATTACATCACTCGATGCTATTCTTTGTGCAGACGATTTAGCTCTTCTGGCACTCTCCGAAAATGATTTGCAATGATCAGTTTATAATTTACAAAAAATAGGTGCCAAATTTAATATGGAAATATCAAGTAACAAAACTAAAATTATGGCATTTCATGGGAAGGACCCCATACAAAGTAAAATCTGTCTCCAGAATAAAATTTTAGAGAGATCTAATCAATTTAAATATCTTGGATAGTATCTCTCTATCTGGGATGAAAAGGATATCCCTGAAAAAATTACTAGTTATAATAAAAGTTTAGGAATTTTTAATCAAGTTATGAAATCATTCCTTGTACAAAAAAACACCAGATTATGTTTATATAACACTTTGGCTAGACCAGTCTTGACCTATGGTAGTGAAGCATGGACACTAAAAAGGCAACATGAAAGCAGAATAACGGCTTGTGAAATGAGATTCATGTGCAGAACAGCGGGTTACACCAGATGGGATTGGAAAGGAACACTGATATCTTAAAATAATAGAAGACTATGCCAATTTTTGGAATATGTTAAACAGTACCAACTAAATTGGAAACACTATCTAGAAAGAATGAGTTCAAATCGGATCCCCAAAGCTGTTTATAATTATATACCAAGAGGACGAAGATCACTGGGCCATCCTATGTAATGCTGGAGGGATAATTTTCTATAGGATTGTAACAGTCCTTGGCATAATACTTGGAAGGAAGAAGAAGAAGAAGAAGAAGATAAATTATATCAATATATCTTATACAATTAAAGGTTTTATTAAATTATGTGGTATACAGATACATTTCAATAAAACAAAGATGGCATTTTGTTTTTTTGAAAAGAAAAAAATGACACATGATCTGGAACTCTGCATTAGTATGTACAGTTTATTAAACCATTCAAGACCCAATAAAAAATGTTACGTTTGTATCTGGTCTCGAATGGAACTGCACGTTGAGGTGTAGAGTCACACATCTGAAGCTTTATTCCTGGTTCAAGTGTTAATTTTTCTTTTCAAAAAATAAATTTATCCAGGTTTGGAATGTGTTAAAGTAAATATAAAATCAAAATATGGCATTTTGCACTTTCCTTTTTTGCAGAACCAGAATTACCAAAAATTATTAAAACTAATCTTAACAAAGACATAGAAGTGAAGATGCCTGATGCAGCCATTTTATATTGTAAAACTACAGGAGTTCCCAAACCAGAGCTCATATGGTTAAAAGTGAGTATATAGTTGGTAAGTTTTTATGCAAATTACTTGTTCCTTTTTACCCACTGTTTGTCTTTTACCCCTTGATATAACAGGCCTTATTACGCGGCGCGTCTGTTAAGCCCCTGCGTAATGGTAGCGTAGTTCCCTATTGTTTAGGGTGACTTTGGCCCGAGCGGTTGGCCTTGATTTTGGAGGAAATGTTCTACAATTAACATATTAAAAACACAGTAAACGAAAAAATAAACATTATTTATTAAAATAAATACCAAACATAAGGTAAATCAACTCAATAAAACACTGTTATTAAGAGCAGCTGAAATCACCATATTGTCCAACGTCAAAGGTATTCAAAATTATTAAAATGCTTAAATTCAGAGAGATAGAAACCGATCCTTTGAAAATGTTCAACTTTGTTATATATTTAAATTTACTAAGACCATTTGGTCCCTTATTTAGTTCTAAGACCTAAAATGACCCAAAGAGGTGACAGGTGTCAATACGTTACCCATGTAGATGCCCCCGGCCTGCGGGGCCCTCCCGAGGGGACTGCAATCAGTCCCGCTGCTGTTCCTCTGTCCATCCCAGACACTCTCCTTTATACATATCGAAAAATCAGATAATCTATCCTACCAGTCCCAGCTATCATGATGTCATCTTTAGTAACAATTCCACATCTAAGGTCAGAATGATGCAACTTGGATTTGACAAGGCATCACCATCCCTACTTTGACCCTATGATAACAACTGTTTGTTTATCACGGATTACAATACAATTGATTACAAGTTTTTCTAAACTACAAGTATTAACTATCTTCATAGAATTGTTAACTATATTAATATGGGTATATTATTAAATGTCCATTTTTGTCTTTATTTTTTATGATATCTTTAATTAGGCCCTTTTGTATTTGTAATATTCCCCCCTCCCTAAATAAGACTGTAGGGTTGAAAAGCCGAAAGTCTTTTTTTTCCTTACAGGATATCTCTCACCTCTCGGGGGTTGGTCCTGACATATGTCTTATCAACTTAGTTTTACTTGGGAGTGCAACTGACGTCATCAATTGGCGATTCCATCTGTCCTGGAAGTATTTTGTTCTCATCCTAAGAGGTTAGATCGTCTTTTTTTGCAAATTGCCCCGGATACCTTTAATTGCGTCGAAATATCGGCAAGATCCGTTTACTTAGTGAGAACACCATACTTCAAAACAAAAAAAAACAAAATCACAATATAGCAAGCCTTTGTGGCGTTTAAAACAATATGCCTGAGCATTGTTTCAGAGAAAAAAAAATGTTTATTTGCTGAAAAAAAAAAAAAAAAAAAACAATCTTGACTAAAAAGAAATCTTCTTGTCTTCTTTCTTCTTCCTTATTTAATTAAACCTTCTGTGGTTTCTTTTGGAACCGATGCACTTACACTGTTAACCAATATCCGACGCACTTTATCACATTTTGTTACTTTTTGTTATGTACTTCGACGTTATCCCCCTTTTTATTTTGTTATTCACTCTGACGGTTCTATTTCGTGAACCGGATCATTGATAAAACATTATATAAAAATTGTGGTGTCTGCTGTGGCCAGCTTGGAGGTCAGGTTTTGTGTCTGCTTGCCGCGATGGAGGAGGCGATGTCCTAATGCTCCAGTTCGTTGTTCAGTTTCAGCTGCCGCTGGTCCAGGTAGGCCCTTTTTGTCATGCCTAGTTTCTTTAAACAAAACCCAGTTAGGTCCAAGGAGAACTTGTGAAAGGTTTGATAGGAATTTATCTTGACGTGGAGGTTGTTTTCCTAACTCTTCTATAGGACAAAATTGGGCTGAAGGAGGTTAGGCCAAGGTTGGCGTTGGAGTTGGTCGGTATTATTTTTCATAATTGCCTGGGTTTGTCTTTTTACTGCTAATGAGGTGTTTTGTCTCAGCTGGTTGCGAGACTGGACATTCCTCTATCTCATGCTCTGCGACGAGATGTGTGTTGATCCTGGCAGCTACCCTGCGTCATTAGATGTACAGGGTGTGGTTGGTCCGTGCAGCGTTATGCTGCCCTCGTCCTCAGATGTATAGGGTGCTCAGCGAGTCTGGCCATCTTAATCTGCCTCCCATCATGTGGTGTCGTGGTGGTGGCCGCAGTCCAAGCGTGAAGATGCAATCTCATGGTATTGGCATTAAAACTTTGGGAGGATAACTATAACATTGATTATGGGTTTGGTGCTATCTCTTACCACATGGGTCCGCATCCCTCCCTATCACTCTTGGTCATTTTAATTTAACTTTATTGCTTAGAGGCTTCATTTTCAGCCATCATATCTCTGATACTATATTGTATTAGACGTTCTGGCTTTAGATTTCTTTGTTATCTACATGTATCGTTTTGTTTGGTGCACCCATGTTCCTATTTGTCCCTTATAGCTAGCCTCAAGTTGCAGAGGAAATGCTCTTATGTTTTTGGTCTTATGATTCCTCATGAATCATTTACGCCCTTATTGCAATTCAGGTTTTACTAGGTTAATAAAATGTCAGTATCTCCCTGTATTGTACCGCTGGTTTTCACTTCCCATTGTTTGGATAAAATTCCAATGTTGCTTCTCCTACTCTAGAGTCCTGGGTTCGATCGAGTGTGCTCGCCTACACATAAATCGCTAGAGCTTTAAGATGTAACTACTACTTAGTACGATTATATAACCTGAATTCCGTCTATCATTCCCTCGTGAGGTCCTGATTGTGAGAGCATTTCCTTTCTTTAATTCGGGATGCGCTTGCATCTTAACTTCTCGCTTCTAATACTACTGTCGATATCCCATGTTACAGCCCACAGAGTTAACTAAAAAAAAAAAAAATGCGTCTGAATGGTGTTGTTTCCTTAAGTCCTTCCGAATTCGTTCGGCAAAATTTCCTTACGCCTTTCCTGATTCGTTGGCAATATTTCCTTAAGCCCTTCCTGATTAGTTCGGCAATATCTCATCTGGTTTCTTGAATTTCTGTATTTAATTTTCTTTTCATAACTCCCGATTATGCGTGGACTTTATTCCGTGTCTTGGGTCCCCATGTTACCTATGGGTTTAACCTCTCCCTTTTATTTCTCATCCTTTGGTTTCCTGTTAATTTCCATTTTACGTTTTTGAGTTAGTTCCTGATCTCATACGTGTAGACTTATTCCCTATCTTACATATGGTTTTAACCTCTAAATTCATGTCCAACCCTATGTGTTTAACTTCTAATTTCCTGCACTTCCTTAAGTGTTTAACTTTTACTTTCTTGTATCACCCTATGTGTTTAACCCCTAATTTCCTGTAGTACCTTATGCGTTTAACCTCTCATTTCGTGTGCTCCTTATGAGTTTTAACTTCTAATTCCGTGTATTATCCTTACGTGTTTATCTTCTATTTCCATGTCTACCCAATGTGTTTAACTTCTATTTTTCCGGTATTACTTATGTTTTTAACCTCTCATCCTACTTTCTGTATTACTTCTGTGTTTAACCTCTCTTCCTACTTTCTTGTATTATGTTTTTAACCTCTCTTTCTACTTTCTTGTATTATTTATGTGTTTAACCTCTCTTCCTACTTCCTTGTATTTCTTATGTGTTTAACTTCTAATTTTCATGTACTATCCTTATATGTTTAACCTCTCTTTGTACATACTGCCTAATGTGTTTAACTTCTCCTTTGTATGTAATATCCCTACTTAGGTCAATCTGTCTCTCTTGGCTCTACTCTTTGATCGCACAATCGTAATATCTATGTGTTTCCCTTTAGTATTTTCATCTAGTGTCTTAACGTTTCTGACGTCCCTGTCTATTATTCATTGTTTCCTCGTTAGGACCATATCCATGTGTGCGTACGACTTTTCTTCGCGGTTTTCCTAGCATCCTGGCATCCATTCTTTTGTATTTTCTTAGAAAGCCTGTTGGTGCCTCAACGTCCGCTACTGCGTCCAGAAGGGAATTAAATCCTATCCTCCCAGACGGGGTCCGTCTCTTGCTCACCTCACTTCCTAACTTCGGGTTTATTAGAAACTCTGTTGGTTCCTCAACGTCCGCTACTGCGTCCAGAAGGGAATTAAATCCTATCCTTCCAGACGGGGTCCGTCTCTTGCTAACCTCAGTTCCTAATCCCGGCTATGTATCCTTGGGGTGGGTTAGCCAATTCACCTTGCACGACCATGAAGACCAAGAATGGGCTCGACCTCCGACAACGGTGACTCGGTTATCCCTTGCACGACCACGAAGTGGAGGCCGGGATGCTCCCATCTTCGTCAACAGTGACTCGGTTCCTTCCTAACTCCACCCCTCTCATCTTCGCGATTCCTGTCGGTGAGTCAGCGAATTCACCTTGCACGACCATGAAGACCAGGAATGGGCTCGACCTCCGACAACGGTGACTCGGTTATCCCTTGCACGACCACGAAGTGGAGGCCGGGTTGCTCCCATCCTATCAACAGTGACTCGGTTCCTTCCTGACACCCCTCTCATCCTGCTGCCTCAGATCTCTATTACCTTAGGGAGAGCCTTTTTGAACTCATGGACGCCGCCTCATCGGAAAAGTGGATTTTATCCTAATCTTTTCGATGGGGTTCCCCTATCGCTCTCATCACCCCCTAAACCCGGGTACCATGACAGTTTTCCGTGGGTCTCTTTGCCCGTAATTGTATTGTGCTTTCTTTTGTTCCTATGTTTCCTTTATTATTAATTCTCCGATGCCTATCATTCCCTAAACAACGATGTTCCATATGGTCCCTAACGTCAGTGCCAAGCCGGCAAGGTTTTATGGCCAGTGCCCCAAGATCATTTTGGAGTTCTCTGTCTCTAGATCATGTCATAACGGGGGTGTCCCACCTTCCGACTTGCACCTGCCTAGCTTGTTGGCGAAGTGTTCAGGCAACTCGCCAAATTTTCGAGGCCAAACCTCTCCAAAAGGGTCCTTAGTCCTTCCCAACTCGTATTCTTCCTAGCACGTTGGCGAAGTGTTCAGGCAACTCGCCAAATCTTCGAGGCCAAACCTCTCCAAAAGGGTCCTTAGTCCTTCCCAACTTGTATCCCTGTGTGCGACTATGTAAAATTTCATCTCTGGTGTGTAAATCTAACGTTACCCAGCCTAGATTGACCTAAGTTGTAACCTATCCTTGTATTATCCCTCGTAGGCCTAAATATGAAGAGTCTTAAGCGATCTAGTTTTCATCTATTATCGTAATATGTCATATCCCATGTGTATGTGTGTCTACTACTCGACCGGTCACTAGTCCTAACTGACATGGAACAAAGCTAGCCGTACAGGAGAGTCTAGGGCCCTTAGGCCCTCCTAACTTTACGAAGCCAGTCCATCTCAGCAGGGTCCATTGCCTGCAGAGTGTATTATTTGTTGTGTCATACTTAGTAATAGTACTTGGTGTAACCCCTGGGTTCCCATTTGAAATTCCACTTTTCTACTAGATTGATTAAGACACCCACTATCGGTGAAGTATCCTATCCTCCATCTTCTAAAGTGCTCTGGAAAATAAATTAATTTGTCTTCGATCGTTTCTGCATTTCAAAAGGTGTATAAATTTTCCTAAGTCCCCAAGTCCTTCTTCCGTTCTTTTTCGTAATACGTATATTTTTTCCTCAAATCAAGTTGGATAATGCACATCCTCCCTTCTTAATCTGAACTATTGCTACTACTGATTTCTTGTTAAAAATATTTTCTACCCTCCGTGTTGGCATAACTCCTGGTTAATTGATCCTTTCATTCGTCTTCCACTATAGGCTCAACATACTACGTGCCTCTAACTGGACTGCTTCCACGTTATCGTCTCGCGAACTAGCCTGCTACTTATCCCGGAACCCATTCATACTTAAATGAGTCCTAATTGCTGAAAAATGAGATTATGGTTTTCCGTTATCCTTCCTTTTATTCATAAACATAAGTATTATTTCTGATAGTTCGCTCTTATTCCATTATTATTATTATTATTATTATTATTATTATTATTATTGTTGTTATTAATTACTTTCTTGGTGGTTCATTATTATTATTTTTTTTTATTAAGTTTTAGGATCCTCATTAATATTAATAGTTTTATTTCCCCTGTTTACATCCTATTAATCTCACGTGGATGTCATAACTAGTCTCTGGCATCCTATCCTTGAGGGTTATTCGTCGATGTTTGTTTGTCAAGTATCCTAATTTTCTCCCCAAAAAAAGCATGATACAGCCGAAAAGAAAATATTTCTGGGAATAAGTCTACCCTTCCTTTATTACTTCTGTAAGCATCAGTCTATCCTTCTGTTATCATTTCTGTAAGCATCTTGTTTCTACCTCCCCTCCGTAATCCTCACTAGCGGAGCTCTATGATTTTGCCCAATCTCCGTTCTCCTCTTCAACTCGAGCTCTCTTATTTATACAGAGTTTCCATTCTTTTGTTTCCGAACCCTAATTCTGAATTACGGGTCAAGCGAGTCCTCCCTTAATTGCGCTAGCCTCCTTGACTTTACTTTTGATTTACTTGACTCATGATTTAGAAACGTCTCACATTGTAGTCGAAATTTTCACAGAATGCGCCCGCCGGCATTGTTGTAAATCTCTCAACACCGCATGAGAGGTTGATAAAAAAAATTATTTTAAGTTATTATTTAACCTGAAGTTCGGTCGTCTTCCTTTCCATGAGTCTTGAATTGTTATTTCCTCAGTAATGTTGGGGAGGCTTAGGGTGGTCCCTACTGTGGTAGTATATTTTTATTAATCTCCATTTCCCGCTTTTGATCGAGTTCTCTCTAATTTATCCGAAGTTTCCATGCCCCTTTTCCATACTCTTGGTTTGGAAACTAGAATCTACATCCCTAATTAGGTGCGTTTTTACTTTGCGATTGTGTTAATTCTCCATTCCCTCTATGCTCGAGTTCTCGTTTATTTCTCCTAAGTCTTCATGCCCTTTGTTCATTTTCTCGGTTTTCAAATCTAAAATCCCTTTTATTGCCTATATATGCCACTTTATCTGGTGTTAATGTCATGGGTCTTTATTTAAGGTACGTTTTCAGATGTCTAGAAAAAAATTTATTTCCCTGGAAATGTATCTAGTATAATTTTGTTCATATTCCTAAGGCAATCGGTTTTGGAGTCCTTATCTGTGTGGTTAATCTAACTATCACCAAAATAAACAAATTCCAGAGCTTGTTGAACTTTACAGCTATGTGACCTCCTAGGACACTTAGTGCACGTAGGAAGGACGTGTCTCAAAATAAAATATCTCCCAAGATAGCGATTTTCCAATTTTCCGCGCTGGTAAGTTCATTTTTATATTATTCCGAAACTCCTATATTCTTGAACGTTCCTTAATATTATTATTATTATTATGTGTCATCCTTTTTCTTCCATTACCTTTTATTATGAACGTATGTTTTGTACCCGACTTCGTGTGTTGTTTATTATTTTAGTGTGTTTTTTTATTATTATTAATTTTAAATCACTCAGTTAGTGGTTCTTCCTGTCTTTATCTGCCTCATGCCCTGTCTTGTTAATGTCGCACGGTAGGCGGTAGTAATTTTAATCGGTTTTATAATTTCTTCGGTACTTTTGGTATGAATATTTATATCTACTAGCATAGTGGTTAAAGTACCGCGCTACAAGCCGAAAGTTGGGGGTTCAAGCCCCGGTGTGCTTTTAGGATTCTTTTCCTAACCTAAACCTTCTGGCGGCACTATGGCCCTGGGGTCGATTCAGCCTCTAACTGAAATGAGTACCAGATTCTTGTTCTGGGCAAAGGGCGGCCGTCACGCGGGGCTGATAACCCGGCTGACATTAAGTGCCGATTGTCTAGAAATATTGGGAGCCCTAACATTTCCGTTACCTCAAAATCTCCGGTAGGGGTGATATGTTACTTTAAAGGTTACTTCATATTTCACGGCTATTACTCTATTTACAAATCCTCCGATTTTACGGTTTCCAACACCCTAACTATTTCCCTGCTAGTTTTCGGTTATTCTTTTTGTAATTAAAATTTTTTATAGTCTTATTATTAGAATAATTGTTAACTTTTTTTTCCCAATATAAATCATTCATTGCAAGTCATAACGCGGTTCCTCGAGCCTCACGTGGGCCAAGATTAATTACCTAACTAGCATTGGTGCAAAGGTCCCAGCGTGGATGCGCGAGTTGTTACATGGAGACTTAAATATTAATCGAGTTATTTTCCTTGTATTTATGTCAATAATATTTTGATTATTAGCCTGAATATAAGTAGAATTTTATTTGATTGAAGTGGATAGAGTTAGTTTCCTACGGGGTGGCTGTAATGTTTAATATAGACTCCGTTAGAAGGCTCTGTAGTCATCGTGGCCATTTTGAAAAACAAAACACAAATATAATAGACGTTAGCCAACTTCCTAGTTCTTTATCCAAAAAAAACTACCTAGTTAATAAACCATAAATTAATTTTTTGTATCCCATCTCTATCCAGATATCCAAGATCGCGTTTTACGTGAATATATATATATATATATATATATATATATATATAAAAAAGAATGTTTACATAGTTCAAACGTGGTATGAGTGCATTAGTGGCGTAAGTTCAAGATGTGTCCGCCATCTTGTCTGCTTAAATCTATTATCCTCTTCCAAAAATATCAAAGTTCAATATAACAAAAATTTCCCATCTAGTGGCGTGTAAAGCAACCTATGATCCCTAGTTGTGATGCTTTCAGAAATGATTTATGTGTATATATGATAGTGCCACGTCTTACCGATAGACGAAATAATAAAATATTGTCCGGGTGGGAGTACACAAGCTTTTTTTTCTCTACCCACTTTAAGAGTATCTAATTACAATAAATATTAATAAAACACTATATTAAATGTAATTATCACTTCATTATTTTACTTGCACTTACTTACTTACTCATTGGCACTATCGAACCCGTAGGTTCATGGCCGCACGGACTATGAAAATAAAGTGGAACTATTTCCTGTCATGTCCACATAAGTTATAAGAGTCCTTACTTCTAACCAGCGAGAAACTAACAATTTTCAAACTTTTAACCAGCGATATACCACAAATGAGCACAATGTGTATATTTAATCATGGGGTTCATTTGCTATGTACCATATCTATGGGTTTCAACGGACTTATCCTTTACTTATTTAACCGCGTAAAATAATAAAAAGGACGTTCCCTGGATTTCACCTACGTTAGAGTAATTTATTTGTTACAGTAATTGATTTAGGTTTGGTTAGTTTTTAGGTTCCTTGCGTTTTAAATGTGATTTGATACGTAAAATAAATTACATCTCCATTTTTGTTACTCTATGAAAAATTCAAAATGTCGGGCGATACCATGTTAAATCATATTTCCACTACTTCATTTCGTGTTAATTATACATATTTAAACAGCGGTTACATCTCTTAGCAAACTGATTCATTAACACATTACAATACTTTAAATTACATTAAAAATAGTACAAGTCGCGTAAGTAAAAAAGCTTGTCTTGTACAACCCCACCCAAACATTGTCATTATCCACGTGCAATTATTAGCATTGGATGAGATATTGCCACACAACAAAACTAAAATTATAACACTCTACAAAAAGAAATATCATAACCTAGGTTAACAACAAAACAAAACAAAAAAAAATATCCTTCACCTGAAAACACCAAATTAATTCATAAACCTTAGGTGTATCAAAAAAATCAAGTTATAAAATGAACCTACCATATAACATAGAAAAAAAAATTAATGTACATATAAATATCTGCCCAAAAAAAAATAACACCTAAAAAATTATCAACAACACCAAAATTGTCGTATATTATG
This sequence comes from Diploptera punctata, assembly GCA_030220185.1. NCBI lineage: Eukaryota > Metazoa > Arthropoda > Insecta > Blattodea > Blaberidae > Diploptera > Diploptera punctata. The sequence goes on from JASPKZ010000435.1 coordinate 1,413,063, forward strand.
AAAGTATGTTCTACCCATTGAAAAAAAACTTAATTATGCCCAGAAAGGAAAATGAAATATTTGTTGAAAAACATCAATACCAAAAATATAACCTAAAACACGATATATCCAAAATTTTCCAAAATATTAGATCAAAAAAAAATTACATAACCTAAAGCCAGATAATAATGTCCCAAAGTTGAATATTTTCTGGTTTCTCTCTGTTTTTAAAAGACGTAGTTTATTCAATGTGACTCTTCTCTTCCCAATTGAAAAAAACATATAAATTTTTACTGTATGTGAATTGAAGTTTAATTTGTGGTCTAAGGTTCGATATTTTTTATTCGTGACTATAATAATAAAACATTATTTTCACGAATATCCCATCGCCAGTTCACCAGACTATTACGCGGCGCGTCTGTTAAGCCCCAGCGTAACGATAGCGTTAAGTTCACTATTGTTTAAGTGGTCTTTGGCCCGAGCGGTTGGCCTTGGTTTTGGACTAGGAGTTCTACAATTAACATAGTAAAACCACAGTAAACGAAAAATAAACATTATTTATTGAAAATAAGTACCAAACATAAATAAAATCAAGTCAAAAAAACTCTGTTATAAAAATCAGCTGAAATCGCCACATTGTCCATTGTCAAAAATATTCTGTTACTAAAATGCTAATAGTTAGAGAGATATCCAGTATTTTAAAATATTCCATTTTGTTTCATAGTCTAAGTCACTTGGACCATTTGGTCCCGTATTTGATTCTAAGTATTAAAATGACCCTAAGACATAATGGAAGGAAATACGTTACCCATGTAGACACCACCGGCCCGCAGGGCCCTCCTGAGGGGACCACAATCAGTCCCGCTGCTGTTCCTTGTCCTTTCTCGACACTTCTATTTATCCATATCGAAACATAAGATAATACTCTTATACCAGTACTAGCTATCATGATGTCATCTGTAGTACAATTACACATCCAAGGGTCAAGATGATGCAACTTGAAGTTGAACAAGGAGTCACCATCCCTACTTTGACCCTATGATAACACTGTTTGGTTATCACGAACTGTTTAAAATTTGATTACAAATTTCTAAACTACAAGTTTTTCTTACCAAGAATTATTAACTATATTAATAGAATTGTTAAATATATTAATATGGGTATATTATTAAAGTATATGAATTATTTTTTATGATATCTGTAATTATGCCCTTTTGTATTTGTAATAGGCCTAGAAGGCCCTTGTTCTACTAATTGTCTGCTGGCCTCACATCCACATATGTTAATTACAGATGTGGATGATCATCATGACTTGGTGCAGGGCTATCGTTCATTGCAAGATACATAGATAGACATCTTGCATAGAATAGCCATTAAGATTATATTGATATAAAATTTAAAATAAATTCTATTCACCTCACCTCATATCCCATCATATCTAATTAGACCGGCTTCAAAACCTAGGCAGTTTCATCATCAGTCATTTCATGACCAATGTTATGTCATCTTTAAGAGCCACGTCCTGCTTGAAAAACCTAAAGATCTCACGGTTTGGGGAAAAATCTACATTAAAAAAAATGAAAAGGAGAAATTAATGAATTTTGAAATTCCCGGGGAAAGGGATTTGATTTGGAGCTCTTTTTAACCCGTCAGCGCCGACATCCATACGTGGTATAGACCCTCTCTTCTTCACTTATTGCCGACATCTATACGTGGTATAGACCTATGCAGGCGTGTTTTCTTTTTGTTCTGGATTGTACATTTTTGAAGCTACAAATATGTAATTTATTTGTGTTTAACATAGAAATTATGAGCTTTCAGGACATATGAATAAAAATAATATTCGTTTAAAATTTAATTTCATATTATTTTTTTAAGAAATCAGATGAGATTGAAGTAATCGTAATTTTCTCTAAATGCACGCGACCTTTTCATTTGTTTTTTTTACTGCTGTATGTTCTTATATTTGCGTATGAACAATATAGTTTTGAAGCCTAAGATCTTAGCTTTCTTTCTAAGTGTATGAATCAGCTGTGATCACATTTTGTGCATGTGGTATTGAGGTTGAAGTAGTTTCTTACGTCAACACTCGATGGCACACAGACCTAGCTTTGTGCTGCTTTCTGCAGGGCTTCTAATAAACTTTTCACAATCTATTTTTCAGGTCGATAAATGATATACAAGCTATTGATTGATATATAAATCGACCTGTTTAGGGGAATACCTGATTTATTTTGCCTCTTTCAAATAGATGTTACTTACAAGGAATCAGTCTGAGGCGCGGTGTCGTGCATTATATACGTAATTATCGCCAGTCGTAACCTAAAAGACACTTCATCAGAAAAATTACCCCTAAAAGTGATAAATTGAAACCTCAAAGGAGGTGTGTTGTTTGTACTAAACATGGGAGAAGAAAGACATCTGTTTATTGCTGCCAGGAATGTGATGTAGGTCTGTGTATTGAAGAGTGTTTCGAGCTGTATCACACCAAGCTGAACTACTAAGGTGATGTGATTTTTTATTTCTAAAATTAGTAGTACTAAAATAAGAGAAAATTATTTTTATGGTCTGTGCAGTTGTAAATAACTGCTGTAGAATTTTTATACGAATCCAAGCAATAATTCAGATTCCAAGTATAAACATTGCTAGCGCTTTGACAGAAGATTGAGCTTGAGTTCACTCTTCTAAATATTCATTCTGATTTTGGTTATGTCAGCTGCTTTTGTATATACAAGTTACAGATGAATCAGCACTATGCCACACAATATATTTAGTGTCTCACAGAAAGAAACAGGGGTGTCCAATGTGAGCAAATCAAATTATTTAGTAAAAATGTGTATCATGAGAGAGAAACTCAGATTTCAAAATTTTTTTTTTAATAGTTTATAAAGGCTACTGAACTCCATACGGCATGTATTAAATTTCTCATTTATTTCTGAGCTAACAAGTAAAAATTTCGTTCAAATCCATCGATATTTAAAAAAGTTATGATCGTTTATACAAATCAGTGTTCCAGGAATACTAAAATGTTAAAATGGCCTCCGTCCATGCAGTAGGAAAGCAAGTAAAAGGGTGCGTCACTGACGGGTTAATATTAGTCGTTCAAAATATCTCTGCAGGCGGAAGAATTGCGAAGCTTTCTTTGTTGCTACACGTGACATCATCTAAGGCAGTGTTCACTGTCAGCGTCCCACGTCCCGTCCCCCTTTGCACTCATAGATAGCAGCGTCACGTGGTCTATTCCTGCATAAACACGACTGCAGTGCCCTCCATCAACAACTGCGCTTACTCCTTGAACGGGTAATAATAATAATAATAATAATAATAATAATAATAATAGCTTTATTTTACCTATGCAGAGTTAAGGCCTTGTCTATCAATCAACCAGGTTTTAAAAAATACAAAAAAATAGTCTTACATCTAAATTACAATAAACATAAAACAATTACATGTTATATATACAATACAATTATTATTTATAATGTATTTTGACTTACTCTAGATTTAACGAATTAAATATAATATGTACGAGATATATAAAAAATGAAAAAAAATTATTAATGACATAGTATAAATTTAAATAAATAGAGAAAAATGAATTACTAGACAACTGGTAGCTGTATAAGTGTGATTTAAAAATGCCAAGTGTGCGGCAACCCCTGATAATTTGAGGAAGGAAATTCCAGGAGTGGGCAGAGGTTACTGCGAAGGAAGTAGAATAAGAGGAAGTGCTGTGAAGAGGGATTGTTAGCAGACTGTTATCTTGTGACCTAGTATCAATATTGTGGTAAGAAGATAACTTCTCAAATCTGGACGCCAGGTAACTAGGAGTGTAGGAATTCAGAAGCTTGAAAAGTAGTGAAAGAGAGTGCAATTTACGTCTGTCAGTAAGACGGAGCCAAGAGAGATTATTGAAGTGTTCGGAAATATGATCATAATAGCAGATATTGAAAATGAATCAAACACAAGCATTATGAACATGCTGCAGTCTCTGCAACAAGTCATAGTTTAGATCATTATATATAACATCACAATAATCTACCAATTAGTCTAACAACAGAAGGCAGCTCTTCAAGACGACTTAACAATGCTAGTAAAATTTGAAATTTTAATAAATAAATTCAATATAAAGCTAATTACAAGATATGTGGATGACATCATGATTATTTATGAAAATGAGAACAGAAAAGAAAAGGAAATTCTGCTAGAACTAAACAATATGAATCCTAAAATGGAATTTACGGAAGAGATAGTACTTAATAACAAAATAAACTATCTAGACCTTACCATAACGAAAAACATAGAAAAATGAAACTTGAAATAAGTATTTTCCGCAAATCTACAAATAATATGCTCACCATTAATAACAAGTCCTGATACCCATGCAACATAAAATCAGCACATTTAATAGTTTAATCAACAGAATGTTAAAACTACCCTTGAACAAAACAAATTAACAAAGAACTACAATATCTTAAAAACTTGGCGAAATGCAACGTTTTCAACAAACAAATCATTGATAAGCTTATAAAGAAACAAAAAAGAAAAAACCACGCAAACAATATAACAAAACTTGAAAGAGAATCTAATAATAACAAAACATGTGTAACATTAACGTACACAGGAAATGAAACCACAAAACTAGCCAGAACTTTGAAAAGATAAATAAAAACATTAACATAGCTTATAAAACAGGAAACAAATTAAACAACTTAATATACAATGCCATAGAAGAACAAAACAAATTCAACAACAAGGGAGTCTACAAACTAACTTGTATAGATTGTAATAAATTTTATATTGGCAGGACAAGCAGCCATTTCAATACAAGACATAAAGAACACCTAAAAGATTTCATACACGCGGTTGATAAATCAAGCTATGCTAAACATCTCATTAACACAGGTCATCGAATGAACACAATTGAAAATACTGTCACGATAATCCACCGAGAAAACATTCCAGTTAGGATAAATATATTTGAAGACCTCGAAATTATAAAGGAAACAAACAACACCTCACTTCTTAATGAGAATGCTCCCCAGTCAAGCCCATTATATGAGATCGTCAAGAACAAGTCAGTTGCTGCTACAAACAGTTGGAGTATACATCGTCGTACACAACAACAAGTAGCAGAAGCTCAACCTGCAGAAGATGGAAGATAACTTCCAAAAGCGCTCCAGTTAATTTTATATACAATATTTTAACAAAGTTGAGGACTGCGGCACCTAACAACAGGTACAATTTAATTTTTTAACTTTCATCATAGACTTAACATCATCAACATCATCCATGCAAGTATTAGGCCATGTGGCCTGTTACGGTCTCAAAGAGCAATTTTCCATCCAGCGCTCTTTTGCTTAGGGGGCTGTAGCGAAGTATGGCTTTTGGAATTCTATGAGATGGCATTTGTTGAAGATGGGCTTTCCAGTTGTTCTGGTAGTTTTGTATATGGTGAAGAATGGGTTCTACATCCAACTCTTCCATAATTTCCTCATTTCTTTTATGGTCCCACTTTGTGTAGCCCGCTGTTCGGTGCATAAATTGCATCTCATTTGCTGTAATTCGGCTTTCATCTCTCCTTCGTATTGTCCATGCTTCACTACCATATCTTAATACTGGTCTTGCGAGAACCTTATGAAGCCATAATCTTGTGTTCTTCTGTACTAAAGATGGTTTTATTATACTGTTAATTATCCCCTTGTTTTTTTATAATCTTGAAATGTTAAATTATAACCCAAATAATTAAATTCATTTACTCGTTCTAAAATTTCATCATCCAAAACAATTTTACTAGGTATAGGGTATTTCCCACAAAAGACCATCACTTTACTTTTCTTTGTATTGATTTCCATATTGTATCTTTTTGCAATTATATTAAAATTGTGTATAGAATACTGTAAATCTGTTTCTGTTGGAGCTATTAATACCAAATCATCTGCAAAAAGCAAAGAGTCTATTTTATTGTTTCTATTAATTTGGATAGACTTAACAATAGTTGTGAAAGTACTGAAGATGGAACCTAGTTAGGTCCCAAAACTGGTCTAATAAGAAGAAGGATATGAGATGAGGTGATACAATTTTCCTTCATTAAGATTACGAGGGTGAATCAAATATAAACCAGAATTATTGTTTACAATTTTATTGAATTAACAAAAAATACAAAACCACCACCTCATTTTTCTACATAGTCTCCTGCATTTCCAACACACTTTTGCCATCGAGTTAGCAACTTTTTGATGCCGTCCTAGAAGAATGAGGGATGACGTGTAGTCAGCCAGTTGCACACGAACTCCTCTATCGCTGCATTGTCACCAAACCACCTTCCTCCCAGGTCTTCTTTCAGTGGCCCAAACAAATGTTAGTCACAGGGTGACAAATCTGGACTGTAAGGAGGATGTTCCAGAGGTGTCCAATGCATTTTCGTCAGTTTTTCGTCAAATTTTTTTGTTCCTGGCTGAGGAGCTGAGGAACCCACCTGGCAGACAATTTTCGGAATTTGAGTTCATCACTGATGATGGCATGAACACTTCTGAAGCTTATTCCAACGTGTGAATCAATTTCAGAAATTGTTACGTGCTGATCCGCCTCAATAAGGTCCCATACAGCACGAATGTTGTCTGCAGTGATGCTTGTTCGTTGCCGTCTTTGGTGGGGCTCATTTTACACTCAATCCCGGCCCGCTAAAATTTTTTTGCGCCAATCATACACCTGCGTCTTTGAAAGGGTTGCTTCCCCGAACTGCACATGGAGCCTTCTCAAAATGTCAGAAGGTTTAGTGCCTTCTTTCACCAAAAACTTAATAATAATGCGTTGTGCAACAGATGTATGTACCTCTTGCTCGCTCATGGCATACTGAAGCAAGAGGCCGCTCTTTGGAGTGCAACACATCAAGATCCCTACCCCCACCAACTTCCCCTCCAAACCGCAACTTTTGCAGTTCACTACCATATCCTCCAGATACAAATTCCGGTTTATATTTGATCCACCCTCGTATATTGAAATATTTAGTAGTTTGCATCCTGTATAACAAGGTACTGTTTGGTTTCCCAACAGGATGGAGTTGAAGTGAACACTGATAATGATAAAACAATTAGAATAAACAAGAAGAATGAATCTCTTATAATTAAAGCTGTGCTACCTGAGCTTAAGGGAGAATATTCATGTGAAGCAAAAAACACATTCGGAAGAGATTCAAGAAAAGCTAAAATCATAATTACAAGTATGTTTCTTTCTTGTTTTTTATAAAACCACCAAAACTTGAATTATTTTTGTTGGCATCACTAGTATTTGGTTTGTTATTGTTTCAGATGAACCTGGTCCGATCAGTGTTGGTCTGTTAGTTACTCTACTAGTGCTAGTCCCTGCTGTACTTGGACTACTAATATTCCTAGTGATCAAGATACGTAGGGAAAGAGTAAGTCTCCATTTTATCATCTTTAACTCTAAATATATGTATGATGCTTAGAATTGGAGATAAATTAAAAAATGTAGTAATGAAAATTACTAGTTTCTAGCAAAGGAAAAAAATAAACATGGTGGTCTCATAATATACTATGTACAGCAAACTCCTGATTATCCATGTTAATTGGGACTGAGATATTCACGGAAAATAAAAAAACACGTATAATCCAATTAATTAATTAAATAAAAATAAAACATAGTTTTATTTGATTTTCATATTTATTATATAATTCTGTGATAGCTGTTTCGGTACACTGTACCTTCTTCAGACATGTTAACAAATTATGTTATTCAGCATTGTGGAAGTTGATTAGAGATTTATTTATCCACTTTAACACTACTTAAATGCAAAAAATGTTCATAGACATTATTTTCATTATTATTCAATATGACAGATAATTAATTGTTCAATATGACTACTATTGTAATTTTTTTTTGTATTCATATGTAACATATGTTTGTCCTGTTTAATATGACTATTATTGTAATTTTTTTTGTATTCATATGTAACATATGTTTTTTCTGGTGAGTGGAAGAGAAGGCCACATGGCCTTAACTCCACCAGGCTAAATAAATCTATAATAATAAAATGTATAATAAAATGTTATATTAAATGTATTTAGGTACAAATCGTAATTGTCATTAATTTATTTTACTCGTAATTATGAAAAAAAGTGGGACTATTTCCTGTCATGACCACTCTGGTTACAACAGTTATTCAAAATGGCTATCATAACCAGTGATGATACAAATAATCAAAATAATCAGTGATAACCACACTAGTAACCATCAATGACCACACTACTAACCAGCGATAAACCCACTGCCACATCATATCTGTGTTTCAATCTGTAACTACAAACTTTCAGTGACTCACACAACGGAAGTATTCTCAGAATGTTTGTTGGTACCGTTAAACGCATCAAGGGAGGGGGTTGTGAGTGAAGGTTACTCTATTGTGCTAGTTTCTAAGTGCAGTTCACAGTAGCATGTTTAAAATAAATAATTTTTTCATAACAATACAAAATACAGTACAGTATTTATGTTCATTTTTTAAAGTTACGTAAAAAAGAGTCATGCCCGGATAATCCGCAAACTGGATAATACGTGCATGGATAATCGGGAGTTTGCTGTAGTAATTGAATTGGATAATTTATATTTGAAGGAAAACATTATACACTCAGACTGGGGCTTGAACCCAGCATACATAGAATTGAATTAGACTTTAACACCTCGCATCATATTTTGTATTATACACAAGAAAATAAATAGGTTCAGAAAACATCAGTGTAATATTGACAATTTTAAAAGAGGTTTGTCCTTGTGTTATTGTTTCATGGAACACAAATTTAGTTCTTTTTTTCCTATAAAATTCTATTAAATACTAGGGCATTCGATAATGGGAACACGGCTATAACATAGCAAAAAAAATGATTTAGGTTTTTTTTTACTTTTGACATTATGAACTTCATTTATAATCTCCTGTCAAGTCAACTATACATTGTCAAATCCTTGGAAGATAGACACTTCGTCTGCAGCACCATTTCTGGATATCTCATTTAACTGATTGTTCTAGAGCTTTCTGATATCAACTCTTGATTGAAATTGAATGCCTCGTCGAGGTTCTTTGATCTTTGAGAATAAGTTATAGTCACAAGGGCTCTTGTCTGGTGAATTTGGTGGATGTTCAAGTACTTTGCAATTCCACCTTCTAAACAAATTCTACTGAACACCTTTTTTAGAGCAGTATTACTTACTAAAGGTGAGAAACAGTGAATGTATTCACAAGATATTGCTGTTTGGAGACTTTCAATATTACAGATTTATACAACAAAGACTACTCAAAAACATATTACAAGATTAACCCATACACCTCAAAAGAGTTACGAGTAAATGACCTTCAACTCAGAAGACGAGGTACGCTCGCTTAACACTCCTGTTATATGTTTTGTAATAATTTATACATCCCTTGGTAGGGCATTATTTTGTTAATATTTATGAATAGTAGAGGAATGTGTTTTTGCCATCACCCTTATTGTAATCTCAAGTACCAGTATCTTTTGTTTGTTTTTGAATGACTGAAAATAGACAATACAATTTATGGTAACTTAAATCTGGTTTCTGGGAAAATACATTGAGCATTTAAACCTGAAGCAAACGGATCAAAATGGTCACCATTAGGATCGCTGATTTTCAACTGTGTTACCATTACTTATTGAATGCCATAGTATCTTGGATTCTCTTTATACACAGGAGCATCTTATACTTACTTACTTACTTACTTACTTACTTACTTACTCACTGGCACTATCGAACCCGTAGGTTCATGGCCGCGCGGACATAAGCTCCCTATCCTGAGCTAATGCTTTCCAATCATTCCCTGTATAATCTACTTCCCTCAAATCATAGTTAATGTTATTCTCCCACCTCATTCTTGGTCTACCAACTGGGCGTTTTCCCTCTGGCTTTCCTACAAGAAGCTTCCATGCAAGTCTTTCATTCCCCATATGTGCAACATGTCCTGCCCATCGCAGTCTATGAGACTTAACTGTTCTTATTATATCTGGCTTCACCTAAAGACTATGTAGTTCATTGTTATGTAGTCTTCTCCATTCACCTGTCTGTTCATCTCTCTTTGGTCCGAAAATTTTCCTAAGTACTTTATTCTCAAATACTGAAAAAGTAAAGTGATCCCACAACAGACCCGGAGGCCCTTGGGGTAGTAGGAGGTTAGGGCTCCCACTTTTTCTAGACAATCAGCACTTTATGTCAGCCGGGTTGTCAGCCCTGCGTGACGGCCGCCTTTACCCCCAGAACAAGCGTCTGGTACTCATTTCCGTTAGAGGCTGAGTCGACCCCAGGGCCATAGTGCTGCCAGAGGGTTTGGGTCAGTTTAAAAATCCTGACCCCAACGGGACTTGAACCCTCGGCCCTCCGGCTTGTAGCTCAGTGCCTTAACCACTACGCTACAGCGTGCCCTACTTGTAATCTCTTTTCCTCCCTTAAAGTAAGAGTCCGTGTTTTGCATCCATATAATATAACTTGTAGAATAATAGTTTTACTGTGATGGGCAGGACATGCTGCACATATGGGGAATGAAAGACTTGCATGGAAGCTTCTTGTAGGAAAGCCAGAGGGAAAATGCCCAGTTGGTAGACCAAGAATGAGGTGGGAGAATAACATTAACTATGATTTGAGGGAAGTAGATTATACAGGGAATGATTGGAAAGCATTAGCTCAGGATAGGGATGTATGGAGAGCTTATGTCCGTGTGGCCATGAACCTACGTGTTCGATAGTGCCAGTGAGTAAGTAAGTAAGTAAGTAAGAATAATAGTATTATATATTTTCAGTTTAACTTTTTTGAAAGGAGTTGGGACATCAAGAGTCTCTGCAATGCATAATAGCATGCATTTCCAGAATTGAGCCTATGTCTAATTTCTTTGTGCATCTCATTTCTACTTGTGATTATTGTTCCTAGGTATTTGAATTCAGCCACTTGCTCAAAATTTCCCTCATTTGTCATTAGTCCATTTCCATTATCTTATACTCCAGAAAATCGGTAATTTTGATGTGACTGTTCTGTATGAGGGATACTTGGCTAGAAAGTATTCTGCTTAGTATAAAATGATGAATTTGTTTTTTTATTTGTGACAGAAACTGCAGAGAGAACTGAACTTGGCCGGCTTAGCTAATTTTGAGAAAGGTGCTCTGGAAAATATAAATCCTGAACTTCCAGTGGATGAACAGGCTGAACTCTTGCCATATGATAAATCCTGGGAATTTCCTGTAGAGAAGCTTAAACTAGGTGAGTATTTAAAAACAATTTTTAGGGATTATTAAGGAAATTATAGACTACCATAATTAAAAAAAAAAGAAAACAAAAATTAGTAAAATTACTGTTGTAGGATATAATTAGCAACCTATAGGCCTCCATCCATAGTAATTCTGCCCGAGGGCAGCTTTGCAGCTTTACTAGGGAATTATAGGTGTGGTAGCTTCCCGTTGCTTTCCACACTGATGAAGGATGATGGTGATAATGATAAGGATGATGATGATGATGGCCGGATGATTTTCGGGGACAGTGGGACCCTAAGCTTCCTGACATTTGTCTTACAGGTGAGGAGAAACTCCGAAAAAACCTCGCCCAGGAGCCTGTCCCAACCAGGAATCGAACCTGGGCCCGCTGCATGACAAGGCAGCATGCTACCTCGAGACCACAGCGGTGGACTCATTTATATATATATATATATGTGTGTGTGTGTGTAGTTCTTGATGAGAAGAAAGTTAAAAAAAAAAGGAAAAAATAATTAGAATTTCACATAAAAAATAACCTATATTCATTACATAAAAATATGGATCCTGCAAATATAGCTATGAATCATGGGAAAACATTATTGCCAGTCTTGAGTTAGAGACTCGTCACATTGCCTCAGTTGGTAACATTGTCCCTAATTTCACTAGAATAGAACACTGAAGTATCCTACTGCATCTGGAAACTTCTTCTTCTTCTTAATCATAATTTGTAGGATTTTCATCTTGTTTATTTCCAAAATCACTCCTCGGGGGAAGACGTATTGGATGTGCATTCACTGTCTATCCATCTGAAAACTTAAAAGATAAATTTCTTAACATGAAGTAAATGTAGCCAACCTACCCAAATCCTAAGTTAATAAACCTATCCAAGGGAATTGAACTTAAAGAAACAATTGGCTATTCTATGCCACCAGTAAATATTCAATTGGAGAACAAGTGACTTTTAGCATGTGTTGGCAAATGTGATAACACATGTTCCCACTAGAGCCAATTACCAACATATTTGCTCACATATATTGGGATTCTAGCCCAAGAGTCCACCTGTATTAGTGGGAAAGTTAGGGAATGAAAGAGGGACATTAAAGCTTCTTGTAGGAAAACCAGATGGTAAATGCCCAATTGGTAGACCAAGAATAGGGTGGGAGAATAACATTAACCATAATTTGAGGGTGTTTGATTATACATGGGATGTTTGGAAAACATTAGCCCCTGGTTTGGAAATGAGAGCTTATGTTTGTGCGGCCATGGGCCTTCAGGTTCAATAGTGCCAGTGAGTTAGTTAGTTTATTATTATTTTATTTTTCTTAATTATTGATTATATTTATTATTATTATTATTATTATTATTATATTCTTTTTCCAGCCATCTAGCACATTTTTATTGCCTAAAAAATGGTACTTTGGATGGCTGACACAAATAACGTAAACTTAATTAATTAATGAAAATAAACCTCATAATGTTATTTTCTACCTATGGGGTGAATCATAAATATGGCTATACGTTTGATCGCGTTGTGTGATCAAAATATTACCATTACAGGAAATATGAAATTACCGTTGGAAAGGCAATTATTCAAATTATAACAATGGAATAAAACAAAACAGTGTAGAACTTACATCATTAGTCAAAATGGTGTTGAATATGCAACAGCAAATTACAATTGCTGAATGGGCAATAACGTATGCTAATGATTGTGAGGCCGCAAGAAGGGCAATACGTGAGTTTAACGTAGCATTGCAGCCGTCGACTGTGGGGAAGTGGAGAAAATGACTGCTGGAAATGGGAAGGATGCAGAAAATCAAATTTCCTGGAAGGCCTCGCATTAGCACAGATGCAGAAATAACGAAGAGAATTGTGGAGGCATTCGACGCTAGCCCACAAAAATCAACCCGCCAAGCTGCACGTAAGCTGCGATTTGTTTTGTTTTGTTCTATTGTTGTAATTTGAAGGATTCCCTTTCCAATGATAACATCACATTTCCTTTAATAATAATATTTTAGTCACAAAATGTGATCAAACATATAGCCATATTTCTGAATCACTCTACATAATTTAACATAAACTTACTTTAATTTACAGGTAAAATGCTAGGAGCAGGAGCATTTGGTGTTGTGATGAAAGCCGAGGCATATGGGATTTTAGAGGATGAAGAAAAGACAACAGTTGCTGTAAAGATGGTGAAGAGTGGTGCTGACAGATCTTACATCAGAGCTCTGGCTTCAGAACTTAAAATCATGGCACATCTGGGAAAACATTTAAATGTTGTTAACTTGCTAGGAGCCTCCACCCAAGAGACTTAACAAAAGTAAGTCACTCATAGCATAATGATGTCATCACTAAGGCTAGGATTTCTATGTAATACTAGCTAATATCCAGCATGTGCGGCTACGCCTAAAGAAATTAAATGTGTTTTTATGCTTTAGTTGAATAAATAAAAAGAAAAATAATTATAAATTTATATTGTAATTATTTTTAGATATCACATTCTGATTATGCGGCATTGCACAGGAATCTACTTTTTCTGATCATCTTTGGCATCAGTGAGCTTAAAAACAAAAATTATTATTGTGAGTCTCCATAAAAGATAGATATGTTGTCACGGACGTTTTTGAGATTTTCGTAAAAGATAGACATGCTGTCATGGACTTTTTTGAGATATTTAATTCTATATATATGTAGAGATCCGTGAAAGTGGTTATATTTTTAGGGAAAATTAGTTTTAAAATTGCAATATTTCGATGTTATTGGGAATTTGGGCAGTGTTATTCTAAAAAAAATGTTAATTTGAGTCTTTTTAATCCTAGTTTAGTATATTAAACACATTAAGAATGATATATCCAGTAGTTTAAGGTCAACTTTTAGCTTGTACAATTGATATCGATTTTAATACACTAAAATTCTTAAAATTTTAATCGTAGTCACTAATTTTTTTAGCAAATTTTACCTTTTAAGAAAAAGCAACCATGGTGCTGCTTTCTCAGATATAAAATTGATAATTATGTCAGCAAAAATGTTGGGGGAAAAACTTATCTTACACATTAATATAATTGTATTTCTTGGAATTCATATTGGCCGTAGAACTTAAAATTTATGGAGAGACCATATTTGAGCATGAGAAGGACAGAAAATATTACCTCTATCATGTGAACTATGTTGCAACCATTTCCCTTTGCAGAGGAAGCAGATATGGCAGTTAAAAAGAAGATGGAATCTGAAAACTGTGTTTAAAAATGCATTATGAAAATTTTGCGAATAGAACAAAGAAATCTCTGGAATTGGTTGAAAATTTCTGTGTTATTTTGTGTTATTGTAGGATTTTGTGTTATTTCACGATTCATAAATGGTTTTTTTGAGGTTATGGGAAGAGGAGTTAAAAAATGGTAGAAAAAAAATGATAAAATTAGAGCATTTTGCATTATTGCGACTCGCAAATTTCACGGATCTCTCTCTCTCTCTCTCTCTCTCTCTATATATATATATATATATATATGTTAATTTGCTGTATTTTTTATGGTTTAACCTTTAAGCGCCCAAGTTTAAATGGCCAGGTAGCGGCAGGCTGCCCGGGTTTAAATGTCCACCTAGCTTTTAAACTCCTTGGCTTTTTACTATAACTTCACTAATTTTATTAACTCATATTTTATAATCTGTGGGGGTCACAAACATCGTTTATAATGTTAAATATTATTGTAAAATCGGTGGTATTCATGGCAAAAACCCGTAGTAATATTTTATACCATAGAGAGAAATTTTAAATTCATGATAGTTGCCAAATAACTTTAGGGATTTTAGAGCGTTCTGAATCAGGTTAGAAGTGAAAAACTGTATATATATTTAGGTATATTCCAACCCTCTTGCAATCTTTTGTTTAGAATTCGTGTTATGTTGCATCCGGTCAGTTTTCCCCCAAAGCTTTGAAAAAAAAAAGGTCACATTCCAACACCAGCCCACATTCATTCATAGTTTTGTGACTCAGAGTGAAGTTTACGATGTCTGGTACAAAATCACTACGTTCTGCTGAAATACAAGAAATTGTCGGACTGTGACAATGCCAATCACAAGCTACAATCAACTGACACTTATACCTGTGAGACACCTGACTTACGGGTAGGGTTTTGGGTTCGTGAGGAAAACTGTACTCTTCCCCCTGACGTGACAGAATCAGAAATTTACCTTTTTCTTGGACTAATTATTCTAATGGGATATAACATGTGGGATAGTAAGACCTAAGAGAAAAAGGATGCCTAATAATCTAAGAATAATAATAATAGTAATAAGGTGCGACAGGCCTAGAAGGCCCTTAGCCTACCAGCCGGCTGCTGGCCTCACATCCACATGTGTCAATCACAAAGGTAGATGATCATCTAGCCAGTGAATGGGTGACATGTTGTCAGCATGTCGAGTCCCCCAGCCATTATAGCTGGTTCTCTCAACCAAGAATTATTTTTCCATTTGTTAGACTTGACCATTCTAAACAGTTTTCTTCTTCTGACTTTATTGGTGCCAAAACAACACATAGAGACTTAAGACTTGTCAGAGACTTTTTGGAATAGGCTAGTAGAACACCTCGTAGATGACTCCCTGGATAGACCTAGTATATTGAGTACAGACATTTCATAACTTCAAGTTAACTTTAGTCAACATTGGCTGGTAGCTTTACAAAGACTAATTTGTCGTGTGTGTTTCGGCACGGGGAATCAGAAAACGTGTGCATGTGAAGTGTAAAAAGTGTGATGTCGGTTTGTGTATTGGTGATTGTTTCGAGACTTATCACACAAAAACAAACCTTTAATAAACAAATGCTATCTTCACATCATGTTGCCAAGCATCTGATAACCCTGAAAAAAAGTATGTAACAAAAGTAGTATTATTCAGTATAATTTCAAGCAACCAAACAGCTCCGCCTGCTCAGAACCCATACGCTGAGTCTGCGGGCAGGCTGGATGTACAATTTAAAACCCAGCATATGGGCTCATGGGCATTTAAAGGTTAAGCAGCATAAGCCATTTAAGCGTCCAAAAAGTGACTTTTTTAATGCACCGATGCTCTTTTTTTTAGCTCCATTTCTACAGTACATACAGTAATATGTTATATTTGTTAATTATTTGTCCCAGAAAAAATCTCTAAATAATGGTAAAAACTCCATTCAAATCGGTCAAATAGATTTTGTTCCCATAAAGGACAGACAAATAGACTCACACTCATTTGTTTATATAAAGATTAACATGCAAAATATGTACCGGTACATATTTTTATAATAACTTGATGCACTGCAATATAGTAGCATTTGAATTAGGGTGACGGCAAGTTAGTATAAACTAATCTGATGTACACTAACTTCATCCATCAGAACCTAACAAAATGAGGTTCTTAAAATATATTTTTGAATGCTGGTCATTCTGATTACATAGATATCTCCATCACCTAGCAGAAGTTTCTTTAAATATTTGCGCATGAGCACTACAATTCTGTAGAGCTTTGAAAAATCATTTGAGATAAATGTGACAATTTGCATACATAGATAAATATATAATAATTATAAAAAATGTTTTAAGTATCGTTGCAAAATATTTAAGATAGTATGTAATGCTAGTAAAGATGGAAAAAGTATGTAGAACAACAGTATTACAAAAAATGTAATATGGAAAATCCTAGGTTGAAATATTCTAAACTTGAGCCAAATATCCCTGTGGGCTTCATTCTCAAATACTCATATTCCTTTCTTGTCTCTTAACCCATCAGCGTGGACATT
Source organism: Diploptera punctata (assembly GCA_030220185.1). Classification (NCBI taxonomy): domain Eukaryota; kingdom Metazoa; phylum Arthropoda; class Insecta; order Blattodea; family Blaberidae; genus Diploptera; species Diploptera punctata. Next base: position 1,430,073 of record JASPKZ010000435.1, read on the forward strand.
TAAACGTGGCGTTCCCTTCCCAGATGCAGAAGGACGTGTTAAAACGCCAGGACTTTTAAATATCCACATGCAGATTGCCATGTCAACACGTGTGGTACATCTATGATTTCCAAAGCCTATAACTAGTTTGTTTTACATGTTGGAGAACTTATTTTTTGTCACCGTTTTTAAAGAAAGATTCCCTTTCATGTTACGACATAATTTATGACAGGGCAAGTGGTGTGAGGTGGCTACTTGTAAGTGAAAGGAAATACTTTTTTTTCAGCCAGACCCTCTTCTGAACATATCCTGTGCCTTATTTTTGCCGAAAAAGAATAAATATCTGCAAAGTGTCTCTTTGTGTGGTCTCAGACTTTTCTTTTGAAACAATTATCGCAGTCTTTGTGAAACCATGGCTCGTGCGTGTGCAGGAAACCAAGTGTTGTCAGAAGAGAAACATATTAAGTTTGTCGACAAAATTTTAGATGAGATTGATAAACATAGTGATTTAGTGTCTATATCAGATAGTGAGGATAGTTTCTTTGCACCTGATTATACACAACATCCTCACGATATAAGTGATAGTGATATCAGCTGTGTTGACGAGGGAGATATTCAGACACTGACGTGTTTTGATTGCTAAAGGGCTAGGGGGAGTGTCCACAGATTTTGTATGGCAAAATATGGACACGTTTAATTCAATTTGAGAGACTTTCTGTGACATCAGTGGTCCACAGTTCGATGTTTCTGGGGACATTGTTGCTATATTTGAGGAAATATTCGACCACACATTGTTGAATATTATTGTTGAAGAAACAAATAAATACGCTCAACAATCAATATCAAAATCGATATTCCATGAACAAAGGATATGTATAACCAAGGTAAGATTAGAAATATAATGTAACTAAATATAATTTTGTTTATCTACATAACTTAATAAATATAATTTATTCATAATTTAATATATATCTAAAATAAGCTGTACATAACAGTGAACTACATGGTCTTTATAGGAAGCCTGATATAATGACATAGATTAGGTCTCGAAGATTGTGATGGGCAGGACATCTGTCACGAATGGGGAATGAAAGACGTGTATGGAAGCTTCTTGTAGGAAAACCAGAGGGAAAACGCCCAGTTGGTAGACCAAGAATGAATGGGAGAATAACATTAAATATGAATTGAGGGAAGTAGATCATACAGGGGATGATTACAACACATTAGCTCAGGATAGGGATATATGGAGAGCTTATGTCTGCACGGCCATGAACTACAGGTTCGATAGTGCCAGTGAGTTAGTTAGTTAGTTATCTAAAATAATTTACTGGGTGAGTAGTTTTAAAATACTTCTGCGCAGGTGGACTGCATGGACTTTTATATGACCGCACAGAAGGGAGGAAGCCGGTCTCGTATATGTACGGCAAACTGCACTCAGTGGTTAAAGAAAGAGCTAATATTTCACATCCATATAGCATAATTGGAAGAATAACAGTTTTATATGTTTTAGTTTACATTTTTTTAGAGAAGTTTAGCTAACAAGTGTCTCTGTAATGTATTATAGCATTCGTTTCCAGAATTAAACCTATGTTTAATTTCTTTCTACACTCACTCATGTTTGCAATTATTTGTTTACAGTGGAACTGATGGTAATAGTAGAGTTCTGTCGCTATGGAAACCTTCACAACTATCTGATCAGACATCGAGATGACTTTGTAGATCAGGTGGACCACACCACAGGGGAGATTAACCTTGCTATTGGAATGGAGAAACTTGCTAGATCACAGTCAACTAAAAGCAAAACAACGTAATGCATTTTTCACAATTATTTTTCTCTTCTCTTCAATTTTCTCCTTTCTTTCAAATTTTTATTAAATAAGTAGACAATGGGGGCACACCATAACGTAGTTGGTTAAGGGAATATACAATAAGTCAGAAGTATAAGGGATTCAAGTCCTGGAATGGTCAGGATTTTTAAACTCACCTACATGTTCTGGCTGCATCATGGCCCTGAGTTGACTCAGCCTCTAATGGATATGAGTACCAGATGTTTATTTTGGGGGTAAAGGCAGCCGTCATGCAGAGCTGACATCTCGTACTGATTATCTAGAAAGATTGCCTCCTAAAGCCAGTAATAGCATCACTTTACTTTTATAAATTATACAGTGCCATATTTCTAATTGAATTGTCTTCTGGACTGAATGACCATGGTCTAGTTTTACTAATACTTAGGCTTGAATCTGTGAACACATTAGACCATAAAAGTCGTTCTCTGCCTGTACTCTGCTGAGAAAGTTGCATCCAAATACGTTTTTGCGTACTCAAAAATCTGTTCATGCGATAATAACTGTTGAAATTCCTAAGCTACCTGGCGAGGTGACTTAGCAGAGAAACGAATCGTGAACAACCCAATGGGAACCGATGATAACCGATGCAATTTGAAACCTTGCCGCGTACCTTGCTACTTTATCCAAGATGTCGGACATTGAAGACTTCGATCATGTTTTCAGTATATGCGGAGAAGAGGAATTTGATAGAGTCTACCAAAGAATTCAACTGGAAGAGCAGGAGAATTGGCATATTATTGCACGATGCAGACATCATCGTATATGGTATTATTTGCAGGATGCAAGGGTAAATGCGTTCCTCTAGCAGACGAAAATAACGGAAGTGGTTTTATTGCTGAGAATTCTGGATAATTTCTTGCCAATATTACGAAAATGATGACTTTCATGCATGACCAGTTAGTGGGTAGCTAATTCAAGCTCACCAGTGATTGGAAGTAATTTGAGTAGAGACTAATGTATTTGTATGCAGCCTTTAATGTTTTGGAGTCCTGCGCCATAGCTGAGTGCTTAAGGCAAGATGCCTTGGCACAGAGCTATGGGGCTTGCGCTGGTTCGGGTTGGGAGAAGAAATTTTCTCATGGAATTTCGGCCAGTATGGAACCAGTGCTCACCCAGTATCGCAAGGCTTTTGGGTAGCTACAATAAGTAGTGACTCCAGGTTGAGAAGACCAGTTATAACGTCTGGGGGGCCTGATATGCTGACCACATGTCACCCCTACACTGGCTTATGGCTGTCTACTTCTGTGATTAACACATGTGGATGTGATGCCAGCAGCCGGTTGGTAGGCCAAGGGCCTTCTAGGCTTGTCGTGCTTGGAGTTTTAGGGTCGTATGCAAATACATTACTCTCTACTCAAATTACTTCCAATCACTGGTGAGCTGAGATCGAATTAACGGCCGCCTTAACCGGTCATGCATGAATGTTGACGTTTTCGTAATATTGGCAATGAATTACCCAGAATTCTCAGCGATAAAACCACTTCCGTTATTTTCGTCTGCTATAGAGGAATGCATTTATGCTTGCATCCCGCAAATAATACCGTATACAAACACGTCTGCGACGCGCAATATTACGCCGATTCTCCTGTTCTTCCAGTTGAATTCTTTGGTAGACTCTATCAAATTCCTCTTCTCCGCGTATACCGAAAACATGATCGAAGTCTTCAAGGTCCGACATCTTGGATAAGTTTCAAACTACATCGGTTACCATCGGTTCCCTTCGGGATTTTCACATAAGTTTATATCTTGAGCTACGATCTTAAGGTACCTTGTCAGGTAGCTTTACAATTATTACCGCGTGAATAGATTTCTGAGTAAGAAAAATGTGTTTGAATAAAACTTTATCAGCAGAGAACGCCTTTTACTGTCTAATGCGTTCAAACATTCGACCCTTTGGAAATTAATTTTTATAGACAAGCAGTTGGTAGGCCACCGTTAATATGACTAGAGAGAAAATTTTACACCAGGGCTGGGATTTGTACCCAAGAAATCCAGCTTTATGCACTGGTGCTCTGCCATTCAGCTACTTAGGAACTCTTCCAGAAGGAAGCACAAATTTCTCTGTCTTTCATTCCAATCCTGAGTCCCCTTAAGGGTCGTATGTTAGAACATTACTCTCTACTCAAATTACTTCCAATCACTAGTGAGCTGATTCACCGTGAGCAATTGCTGAGAACGAATTAACGGCAGACTTATCGGTACTGCTTGAGAGTCGACGTTTTCGTAATATTGGCAACGAATTACCCAGAATTCTCAGCGATAAAACCACTTCCGTTATTTTCGTCTGCTATAGAGGAATGCATTTATGCTTGCATCCCGCAAATAATACCGTATACAAACACGTCTGCGACATGCAATATTATGCCGATTCTCCTGTTCTTCCAGTTGAATTCTTTGGTAGACTCTATCAAATTCCTCTTCTCCGTGTATACTGAAAACATGATCGGAGTCTTCAAGGTCTGACATCTTGGATAAATGTTGGATAAAGCAGCAAAGTACATCGATTACCATCGGTTCCCTTTGGGATTTTAATTTGAGTTGCTCATGTAAGGTACCTCCGAAGGTAGCTTACAAATTTAACCAATTATTATCGCATGAACAGATTTCTGAGTAAGCAAAATCGTATTAGCATACAACTTGCTCAGCAGAGAAGGCATTTTACTGTCTAATGCGTCCAAACATGCGACCCTAAAGTTTTTTAAATCCATGGCTTAACAGGCCTAGAAGGCTCGTGGCCTCATATCACAGAAGTGGACAATCATCTAGCCAGATTGGGGTGAAATCTGGTCAGTATGTTTGATATCCAAGTTGTAATAACTAGATGAAATTAATAGACCAGCAGTTACATTAAAAACTATTGACCATCAATGGTATTGAAGTTATGAATATTCAGATTTTATAAAATTAGAATTTGATTCATATATAATTCCCCAGAATGAAAGAGAGACAAGCAATTTTCGTCTACTAGACATGGACAATCGTGCAGCCCTTCCAATAAATACATTTATTCATTATCATTATCATTATCACTGCTACAGATGTTTTACATTCATGAACCGTCCCAAGACTTGGGGTAAAAGCTGATGCAACTCCTGGCCGATTAAACCAAACTAGTTTCTTAATTAATCGGCCAGGAGTATTTTATGGACAATGTTCTGAAATCTGTGGAGCTAACCACAGATTTATACCAATTGTCATTGAAAGAATTTCAACAAATAAATTTATCAATTGAATTTCTAAGTTAAGAGAATTATCAGATGACTGAAAGCAAGTAATGGTCTCTTAAACCAATTGATAGTAAATTAGCGCTTACTTCTGATTACAAAGGATTAGATAATTTTATATCATTAGGGTGTCAATCTAAAATGATAATTTTATGATATTCTTCTATCCCTCAAATAATACCCTTAAGCTGATTAACCCTACTTATATTCTTTATTACTATACTTACTATCTTCCCATTTATAAATTATTATTCTTTCCTCCCCTCTCCATTTTACGAAAAAAATAATATAATAAATAATAAATCATAACTAATCTATTCTCAGTTTTTGACCCCTCAACAAGAGTTTATAATCTTTCACTAAACTGAATTAGAACATTCTTAGGAGTTCCTACTTGTTTTAGCTAGCCATATTTCTCATAATGCTGGGTAGGCACTGATCCCGTACTGGGCAAAATTTCCATAAAATTTCTTCCCTCATGGGGACTCAAACCAGCACAAGTTCCACATTTCTGCACTAAGATATAATGCCCTAAAGTGTTTGACTATGTCACCAGGCCCCCTAAGAGTAATTAAACTTTTTTCATATGCTATTTATGTGTGTGCCTTAAAGGTAGCTTATTTGGAATAATTAATTTCCATATCATGTTTACAAATTGCTGATGTTACAGTGAAACTCCATCATTATGACTTCTTGCAGTAGTAGCACCCCAATTAAGTATTGGAAAAAATGATAAAATCAAATGTTTCCTACCTCTCCTCATATAAATCTTCTAAGTAGATCGCGATTTCGAGACCATAATGGTCTCATCTTCAGTACAATCTTGGCGACTGATGTTATGTCGATCGGAAGAAACACTTCTTCTTCCCTCTGTTATGGCTCGAAATCGCGATCTACTTAGAAGATTTATATGAGGAGAGATAGGAAACATTTGATTTTATGATAAATTAAACCTCATAGTGATTCATTCCTGTAAAAGTTTTTTTTTCTCAAATGCCCCAGGTTTGTCTTTTGACATTCCTGGTTTCTCTCCTGGCATGGCGTACTTGTAACCCACTTCTGAGGTTGGGGTGCCTGGAAGGCGGGGTTACGTTGTCCCGGTGATATGATCGGTGATATGATGATAATGGTGCACCAGGAGAGTCCCTAATCCTAAGCTTAACCTAAGATAAATATGAATGATGATGATTGCGATGGCCATATGATTTCAGGGACCATATGGGCCTTAAAGTTTTCCTGACATTTGTCTTACAGGTGAGGAAAAACCCCGATAAAAGCCTCACCCAGAAAAACTGTCCTGACCAGGGATCGAACCTGGGTCCGCTGCATGACAAGGCAGCACGCTACCCCGAGACCACAGCGGTGGACATTCCTGTAAAAGTTAAATATTGGAAAAAATTTTCATCACTTACGGGATCTTGGAATTGAAAGAGAAAGAAATTTATGCATCTCCTAGAGTTGCCACTGCATAAAGCTGAAATTCTTGGATTCAAATCCCCAAATCCAAAATCAGGTGCAAATTAATAAATTACAATAGGAAGTAATATTATGAGGTTCTTCTTAACAAATAAGGTGAATCTATTCATAGTTAAATATGGGAAATAACATATTAAACAATTCAAGAAAATTACTTATTGTCCTCAAATACATACATTTTTAAAAAGTTTCAAGAAATTCAATATTACATTGGCACCGATAAATAAATTTAGCCTTGGTAATCTACTAATAACCAATAAGAAATTGAACACCCTAGATAGTAAAAATCTGGAATTTATCAAATTAGTTGTAAAGACTGCAGTAAAGTATACATAGGAAAAACAAAAAGGAATTTGGACACTGACACAAAGGAACACTTTAGAAATATTAAAAATGGTGAAATTGAAAAATCAGCTATTGCAGCACGCAGTTTGTTGGAGAGTCATGAAATTGAAAAAGAGGTCAAACTTCTAAACCATTTGGAAAAACCTTCAGAAGTGACAGTTTGGGAGAAGATATATATTCAGAAGAACAAATTTAGATCCATGAATTTCAAAATTCCCGATGAACAGGACATGATCTCAAAGTTCATCAAATCAACACCAGATGGCAACATTATAGATGGAGATTCCAACGAAAATCCAGTAGTCATAATATCTGTTGAAAATGGGAGGGATGTCCCTCTTAAAAACTGTAGTTTCTGTGTTTAAGGAAACGTAAACTATGAGGTAAAATAAGAAATTACTCATTCATTCATTGAAGGCGAATCTAGTATATTTTACCTCATAAATATTTGAAGACCTCAGGGATAAATATTGATCTATCCATCTATAGTAATTCTGCCCGAGTTCAGGTCTTTCACTGCAATCATAGCATTTTCATGCTATGCTTTGCAGCTTTACTAGGGAATTATAGGTGTGGTAGCTTCCTGTTGCTTTCCACACCAGTGAAGGATGATGATGATGATAATGATAGCCGGATGATTTTTAGGGTCAATAAATTTTGCTTAGAGGTTTCTTTATTCAGGCTTAAGGATCTTTTATGAGCCTGAAAATCTTCAGACTTGGGACTTCCAGAGGATTTTCTCTTCGGATTTTTCCATCTTAAAATAAAAAAAAATTCCATCGACCCTGGCTACAATTGAACCCATGACTCTTGGGACCAGAGGCAAGAAACATTAATTTTAAGGTTTTAATATTTTTTAAATTATCTTTATAGAAATTGATCTTTTTTCAAGGGAGATATTCACTTATGTACAACTTTCAGATCTCTTTTGATTTATAATACAATTTTTTTATCTTTAGGCTGAAGCAACGTTTGCTATCTTACTCGAGCAGTTTGATTGGTGGAAACAACTCAGGAGGTTCAAGTGTTCCAGGTTCTCCTGCTGTCATAGAAGTTGCAGGTCTTGGCAGTGACATGTCAGTAGTATATTCTCCCAATGGTAAGAAACATTTATTTCATTCAATGTCTTATTTCATTCCTATCCAATATCCAAATATTTGTATTGTACTGTAAGCCTATGTTTTCCCTTTACAGAGATTTAGGTGCTCTCCCCCTACAGGGAAGGATTTGGACCATACTAATTTAGTTACACTTGTTTTCATATAGATGTCATTTGAGTGGTCCATGGTATGCGTTCCACCTCATACTGACATCTAGGAAATCAAGATAGTACTAGGATGGGAAAATTCGGTAAATTTTGCTTAGAGGCCTTTTCATTTAGGCTTAAGGATTTTTTACGAGCCTGAAAATCTTCAGACTTGGGACCCATGGCTTAAAGTCCCTCCCGGAGGACTTGCTCCTCGGATTTTTCCATCCTAAAAAATCCATCGACCCCGGCCGGGTTTGAACCTGTGACCCTCGGGACCAGAGGCAAGGAGCATAATCACTAGTCCACTGCGGCCGAATCAATATCCAAATATGTTAATAAAATTAAAATGAGTCATTCATCTCGCCTCATATACTCTTGTGTTCTTCACAGCACATGACTGCAATTTCAGGAACAGTTGTCCCTATCTTCAGCCATCTTTATGACTGTCAATACATCCACCATTGCAAATGTTAAAATTTAAATTAATACGTTGAAATATAATGCTTAACTGCTATATAAAGTTACGTAATTTCTCATTAAAAATATCTTCTTGAATTAAAGCTGCCAGATAGCACTGGTAGCTTCTGACGATAAAGATAAGTGTATATGAGGAAGAAAAATTAGCGTTTGTTTCAGAAGTCTAAAATAATGTAATGTATAGCTTACAGAGCTATAGGTTTTGGATTCAAATCCTGATTCAGGCATTAATTTTTATTTTTTTTTATTTAATTTTTATAGGAATTAATCACTATGAGGTTTAATTTATGGTGAAATTAAATGTTTCTTACCTCTCCTCATATAAATCTTTTAAGTAGATCGCGATTTCGAGACCACAACTGTCTCATCTTCAGTACTTTCTTGGCGACTGATGTTATGTCGATCGGAAGAAACTTTTTCTTCTCTCTGTTGGTGGACCGATGAACCTCTGGATGAGGTCAAAATTTGTGGGAATTTCGAAGTTCATAAGTTTTCTTTTGTTTTTCTGAATGTGGATCTTTTCCCAAACCGTGAGTTCCTTTTGTTTGTCTATTTGTTTAATTAGACTGGCTTTTGATTCAATTAAATGTTTTTCGGACCAAGCATGAGCAACTACTGCTGACTTTTCCACTTCTCCATTTTTGATGTTTTTAAGATGTTCTTTCACCCTTGTTTTCAATTTTTTTTTCGTTTTTCCAATATAAATTTTGTCACAATCCCTGCATTTGATCTGATAAATTCCTGATTTGTTTTCATTTTCAATTCTTTCATTCATATTGGTTTTAATTATCCTATTAAGGCTGTATTCATTCTTTGGTGCTAATCTTGTATTAAACTTTTTGAAAATTTTTTAAAATTTATAGTGTTTCAATGGATGGTAAGTGAATTTCTTGAATTTTATTTTTTCTGTTTCTTTTATAAGTGTGCTTTCGTTTATTAATTTTTGTCTTTTAAATTTATTTATTTTCTTGTGTACCATATTTTCTTCAAAATGATCCACATTCAGAAAAACAAAGGAAAACTTATGAACTTCGAAATTCCGGCAAATTTTGACCTGATCCAAAGGTTAATCGGTCCACCAACAGAGGGAAGAAGAAGAGTTTCTTTCGATTGACATAACATCAGTCGCCAAGAAAGTACTGAAGATGAGACAGTTGTGGTCTCGAAATCGCGATCTTCTTAGAAGATTTATATGAGGAGAGGTAAGAAACATTTAATTTCACCATTCATTTTTCTATTTAGGTAAACTTTTATCACTCATTAAGTTATGTATTTTATCACTCATATTGAACTTTTATAGGGGAAAAAAAACACTATGAGGTTTGATTTAAGATTAAATTAAAATGCTTCATACTGCATATGAGGTGAGGTATGAAGCATTATAATATAATCGTTCATCACTCACGCTCATAATTTTCTTCTTTTTTATACAAGTTTCAGAACCTTACACTTCAGTTTCATCTTCAATAATTTCGTGACCATTGTTCTGTCGTCTTGAAGAGCCACTTCTCGCTCTCTCTGTTCTTTACCTCATAGTGTGAATTCCTAAAAAAGTAAATTAATTATTCTTTTCAAAATAAGAAAAATATTTGCCTGAACCAAAAAAACCTGCAGCTTTACATGCTTGTGATCTTTTTCCTCTTATAAACCCGTGTTCAGCAACAATGAAACTTCATTCACAATCAAGTTATGTTGTTTCTGAATCAAGAAGACTTTATGATGAGTTTTTTACATTAATTTAACGTTTCTATAATTTTACTTTCCTTCCATAATGTCATTTGATGGATGCAGGGAAAAAACTAGGCAAGTCACTTTTACCTTGAAACATAGAAAATATACTTTTAATTGTACAGCATCCATACTTCCTTATCTGTATGCCAAACTTTGGAGGTAAATAAACCCATGACTAAATGGTATCTTTTACTATTTCACACTTCTAAATTATAGTTCTTTTCATGGAGAAAATACCTCAAATTCCATCTTGACAAAAAAGTGACTTATTATATTTGAAGAGAAAAATTGTACGCTCAGACCGGGGTTTGGACCCAGGACCTTTGGCTTTCTAGGCCAATGCTTTACCACTGAGTTATCTGAGCACTCCAATCTAAATGCAAAATTTTCTCTTATGCATTGTTAATTTCCTATCACTGAATGTTACAAGACTTTGCTCAATCGTGCAAATGGCACCTTCTTATTTAAAAAGACATTTATTGCCAATTTAAACACTACTTTATAAAGGCAATAGGTCTTCTTTCGATGATTTTATTATTAATTTAATACTTCTCTTCAAATATAATTTGTCCTTCAAAGAAGTATTAATTTTTCCTATAAAGGTTCAATGCTTCTTGAGTTGGAATTTGACTGAAGATGACGGCAAATGGTCTTTAAAACCAGTGCCGTGAAAACACGGAACTTCAAATATAATTTGTCCTTCAGTGAGAAGTGATAAATTTAAAATGAAAACATCATAATGGTATGTGTTCAGGTGAAGTGGACGACTGTCTGCTGAGTAATGGGAGTGGGGAGCAGCCTCAGTGGAGAGTAAAGTACACTGGCGACTATATAGACTCATCCATAAATGTTTGCACACAGAATCTGCTCTGCTGGGCTTTTCAAATAGCATGTGGCATGGAATATCTGGCGTCTAGAAAAGTAAGTTAATTCATAACCACTGATAGTTGAGGAGGTAGTGGCAATGCTCACTCCATTGCTGTATTTATAAGAAAGATTTCAAAATTGAATGAAAAATAGGTGGAGAAGAAAATAATTTTAATCCATATTCTCATTAAGATTACAGAAAGGGTAAGTAGGAGATTCTAATTAATTGAAGACCTTCCTCAAGTAAAACTCTAACCAACAATTCTGTATAACATGTTCAAAAGAGACTCCTAAATAAGTGTTTTACAGCAATCACAGAATCATGGCATCAACATTCTAAAAAATTTGTACATCTGCAGAAAGATTACATTAAGAAATGACAAAAGTTTCAAATGTTTGGTGCATATAATTTGAGATAAAAAATCAAAGAACTTAGAACTTATTTTGTATCTCATTGTTATCAATTTTGTGTTTAATTCTTCACAATTCTCAAGTAGAATCCAAGTAAAGAAATAAATAGCAAAATCAAAAAACTAGGATTTTATCAGATAAAATATGGGTATTGTGAAAGAATCTACAATGGAAAAATAAAAATAAATTTGAACAAAAAAATAAAGGAATAATTTAGAAATGTAAAAAAATGGGCTCAGGATAGGGATGTATGGAGAGCTTATGTCTGTGCGGCCATGAACCTACAGGTTCGATAGTGCCAGTGAGTAAGTAAGTAAGTAAAAAAATGGAAATAGAGATATCTGCAGTAACTGCTCACACTTGGTCAGAAAAGCACAAAATTAAATTAAAGATTAAATGAATGAAACAGAGAAATGTAAACTCACAGTTTTTGGAGAAGATTTATATCCAGAAATATAAAGACAAAATAATAAAGTTTGAAATTCTCGGGAAAAAGGGTTTGATTTGGAAGTTCATTGGTGTCAACCAACAGAGAGAGGAAGTATAGGCTCTCTGGATTACCAACCATCAAATCAATAGCCATATGTAATGGTGAAATTAAATGTTTCTTACCTCTCCTCATATAAATCTTTTAAGTAGATCGCGATTTAGAGACCATAACTGTCTCATCTTCAGTACTTTCTTGGCGACTGATGTTATGTCGATCAGAAGGAACTCTTCCTCTTCCCTCTGTTGGTGGACCGATGAATCTCTGAGTCAGGTCAAAATTTGCGGGAATTTCGAAGTTCATAAGTTTTCCTTTGTTTTTCTGAATGTGGATCTTTTCCCAAACCGTGAGTTCCTTTTGTTTGTCTATTTGAATCAAAAGCCAGGCTAATTAAACAAATAGACAAACAAAAGGAACTCACGGTTTGGGAAAAGATCCACATTCAAAAAAACAAAGGAAAACTTATGAACTTCGAAATTCCCACAAATTTTGACCTGATCCAGAGGTTCATCGGTCCACCAACAGAGGGAAGAAGAAGAGTTCCTTCCGATCGACATAACATCAGTCACCAATCAAGTACTGAAGATGAGAAGTTATGGTCTCAAAATCGCGATCTACTTAGAAGATTTATATGAGGAGAGATAAGAAACATTTAATTTCACCATAAATTAAACCTCATAGTGATTAATTCCTATAAAAGTTAAATATAAGCCATATGTAAGTTGACAATAAAGGGAAGATCTCTTTGAAACTAGTCCTGGAAATATACAAAACATGAGATGAGTTGTAAAATCTAATTCATTTAGGATTGTTAGAATTCAACTGCTATGTTGACCACTGTATGTCTTGTATATTGTTTCCCTCTAATGGTGGGCAGATAAACCTCACAATTAAATCCTTGTTCCTGGGAACTTCAAAATTCATAAATTGTCTTTTTTATTAGAAATTTCTCTACAATACAGTAGTTTTTCTACAATCCATTATAAATTTTACTCCTCCATACATCCCTATTCTCTCCATCACTCTCTGTTAATCCTCTCGACACCATACTCTTATGCACTCCTTGAACCCACTGCTCTTTTAGTCTCCCCTTTCTTCTGTTGCCCTCCGCTTCAATATTTAGGGCCGCATGCAAATACATTAGTCTCTACTCAAATTACTTCCAATCACTGGTGAGCTGACTCACCGTGAGCAAGTGCAAAGAACGAATTAGCTACCCACAAACTGGTCATGCATGAAAGTCGTCGTTTTCGTAATATTGGCAAGAAATTACCCAGAATTCTCAGCGATAAAACCACTTCCATTATTTTCTTCTGCTAGAGGTACGCATTTATGCTTGCGTCCCGCAAATAATACCGTATACGACGACGTCTGCATCGCGCAATAACATGCCAATTCTCCTGTTCTTCCAGTTTAATTCTTTGGTAGACTCTATCAAATTCCTCTTCTCTGCGTATACCGAAAACAAGATTGAAGTCTTCAAGGTCCGACATCTTGGATAAAGCAGAAAGGTTTCAAAGTACATCGGTTACCATCGGTTCCCATTGGGATTCTCACAATTCGTTTCTCTCCTAAGTCACCTCGCCAGGTAGCTTAGGAATTTCAACAATTATCACATGAACAGATTTTTGAGTACGCAAAAATGTATTTGGCTACAACTTTCTCAGCAGAGTACAGGCAGAGTACAACTTTTACGGTCTAATGCGTTCATAGATTCAAGCCTTAATATCATCTTAGATATCCTGTCATCTGACATCCTCTTTAAATGACCAAACCATTTCAGTCTTTTTTCTTCACTAACTTGTAGAACATCTTTTTGAACATCAATTATTTCTCTGATTTCAGTATTCCTAATTTTGTCTCTTGAATTTCTAGAAGCTCCTCCAGAAATTCATCTCTGTCACCAATAATATATGTGTTTGCTGTCTCTACTTAATGCCCACATTTCCGCACCATACAATAGTATACTCTCCACCAATGAACTATAAATAACTTTTTTAGTTTTTTTCAATAAGACTAGAAAAGAAACTATTTTGAAGTTTTACAAAGTATTGGCAGTTCCATCTCTTATCTATGGATGTGAAACCTGGACATTAACAAAGGCAGATAGTAAGCAAATAGAGGCTGCTGAAATGAAGATGTTGAGAGCAATAGCAGGATACCACAGGACCGATAAAAAGAAAAACGAAGATATAAGAACAGAACTTAATATTTTTAATCTCTATGAAAGAATAAAATATTATCAAAATGCTTATCTTCAGCACGTATTACGAATGAATGAACAGTGCATACTAAGAAGAATGTATAATTATAAACCAAAACGGAGAAGAATGTTGGGAAGACCATTGAAGAGATGGAAGGACCAATTCGACCTATAATGAGATCGAAACAGGCCATTGGGCTTAATCCTTGTTGTTGATGATGATAGGTTTTTTCAGAATATTTCCCAACCAACCTAGACTCATTTTTGAGAACTAGACCCTGCATGTCACAAGCCAGGAGAAATGGGAAGTAATGTAAAACAGAGTTCATGTGGCCTGGATGATAGTACCCTATGAAGTCTCCTTGCCAGGATATGCCAACTACTGCCTTGTAGAGAGATGTTGATTCATCAAAGGCTAGAGAAAAAAAACCTTAAACAAAAATCACCTGGTCATCCAGGTTGGGGTTATGAAGATGGGCCAGTCTTATGGAAAAAATGAACTATGCTAAAAAGCATAATGTGAATGTCTCTTATTTTTCTGGATGTAAATTTTTTCCTGTACTGTGAATTGTGTTGGTTTTTGCAATTTTTTTGGCAGTTTTGACCACTGCCATTGTATACCCATTTTATTTATGTTGCAGGTTCTGCATGGTGACTTAGCTGCTAGAAACATTCTCCTTACTGATGATAATATTGTTAAGATATGTGACTTTGGATTGGCCAGGAGCATGTACAAATCAGACAACTACAAGAAGAAAGGAGGTGTAAGTAAACATGCAATACTATTGGTTGAGACAAGAATGCAAATGCAGGGAGGAAGTGCACATCTTTCAGTCAGGTTTTTAAGAATTAACACTGTGAGGTATTACATTTTGAAGAGAGAAATATACTTTTATTTTAGAAAGAAAAATAAACACTCAGACCATGATTCAAACCCCGGGTCTCTGACTCTGCACGTCAGTATGATACCAATTACATCATCCAAACTCTGATACGAACATCAACAATTCTTTTCACTTATAGAATTCTTTTTCATCAGAAGCTGTTGCTACCAACAACGCCATCTGATGAGTTCTATTTAAAGTACTTTTATTGAGAATTTATACATTACTTTTAAGCAGTAGAGCTTTCAAGGAATCCTCTTGGGGAAAATTAGTCCAGAGGATTTGAATAACTGTGAAAAACCAAAAGAAGAACTTGAGATCTCCTGAATATAAGTCTCTTAGTCAACTCACTCGGTACCTAAATATTGACAGTCAGTTCCAATCAAGTAGATGGCTACCACACCCACTTCTGGTTCTCATGTTCCAATGTTGAAAACTTGCCAGAATTTATGGTTTTTCATGGGCATAAAAATCCTCGGTATGGATTCCTTTCAAAGTAAAGCCCATACATCAACCATTTCATGCAGAGATTACAATTTTAATGCTAATTTTTTGAATGGCTAATTAAATTATTTTCAGTCTGATCATCTTACCTCAACATTAATATTGAGGTAACATTAATATTGAGGTAAGATGATCAGACTGAAAATAATTTAATTAAAATATTGACTTAAGCTTTCACAGCCTGAGTTACTATGATGACCTTGCAGAAGATTTCCAGGCTGTTGGCCGTGACCTTGAGGCTTGTAGTTCCCCAACTTTTCGCCAGAGACTGCGTCCGGCATCCTCAAGGGTTGTCTTGAGACTGGCAATTTTGTCGACTACCTGCTCTATTTATAGAAGAAATGTAAGTGATGAGAGCAGTCGAGCTCATCATTTACATTTCTTCTATAAATAGAGCAGGTAGTCGACAAAATTGCCAGTCTCAAGACAACCCTTGAGGATGCCGGACGCAGTCTCTGGCGAAACGTTGGGGAACTACAAGCCTCAAGACCACGGCCAACAGCCCGGAAATCTTCTGCAAGATCTTAATTAAAATAATCTCAAAATATCACTTCCTAAAATTAAATATTCTTGAGTGGCATTAAATGAAAATACTAAGACTAAACGCTGTGGTCTTGGGGTAGCGTGCTGCCTTGTCACGCAGCGGGCCCGGGTTCGATCCCCGGTCGGGACAGTTTTTCTGGGTGGGGTTTTAATCGGGGTTTTCCTCACCTGTAAGACAAATGTCAGGAAAACTTTAAGGCTCAAACGGTCCCCGAAATCATATGGTCATCGCAATCATCATCATTCATATTCATCTTAGGATTAGGGTCTCTCCTGGTGCACCATTATCATCATCATCACCCATCATATCATCGGGGCAACGTAACCCTGCCTTTCAGATGCCCCAACCTCAGAAGTGGGTTACAAGTATGCCATGCCAGGAGAGAAACCAGGAATGTCGAAAGACAAACCTGAGGCATTTGAAAAAAAATATATATATTACCATTTACTTTTTCTTTTTTTCCAATTTCTTGTATATTTAATGATTTACAGGGTCCACTACCTGTGAAATGGATGGCACTGGAATCAATAAGAGATCATATTTTCTCAACGCAGTCAGATGTTTGGTCTTTTGGCATTGTTCTGTGGGAGTTGTTCTCTCTAGCTCGCACTCCTTACCCAGGTATATTCAAATGTAGGATAAATTAGATGGAGGTTAGTTAAAGTGATGCAAGTGCCAAAACTTACTCTCATTCTTTAAATCCCATGTTGTAATTCTATTTTTTTTAACCTCAAGGACATTTTCTATAACCAATAGCAGACTTCAAAGTCAAATAAAACTAAAAAATCAAAAAATTATTGTAGCAATACAGCAAACTCCCGATTATCCGTGTTAATTGGGACTGAGATATGCACGGAAAATCAAAAAACACGAATAATCCAATTAAGTTATTCAGCGCCATGGCAGTTGATCAGAAATATATTTACCCACTTTAACACTACTTAAATGCAACAAATATTCATAAAATATTATATTAAATGTATTTAGGTGCAAGTCGTAATTATCATTATTTTATTTTACTCGTAAACATGAAAAAAAAAGTGGGACTATTTCCTGTCATGAGCACTCTGGTTATGACAGTTATTCAAAATGACCGCTGTAACCAGCGACAACTACACTAGTAACCACCGATATCCACATTTATAATCAGCGATAACAAATAATCAGCAATTCTCACACTAGTAACCACCGATGACCACACTACAATTCAGCGATAAACCCACTGCCACAGCATATCCATGGTTTCAATCTGTAACAACAAACTTTCAGTGACTCACGTAATGGAAATTTTCAAAATTGTATTGTATTCTCAGAATGTTGGTTGGTACCGTTAAAAACGTCAGGTGAGGGGGTTGTGAGTGAATGTTACTCTATTGTGCTAGTTTCTAAGTGCAGTTACACAGTAGCACGATTAAAAATAAAGAATTTTTTCATAACAATACAAAATACAGTATTTTTAAAAAATACAGTAAAAAGAGTCATGCCTGGATAATCTGCAAACTGGATAATACATGCACGGATAATTGGGAGTTTGCTGTATATGAATACTTATCTGAGGAATATATGTGTTATTAAAAAAAGCTTTAAAATTTGAATGAGAATTTTAAATGAAAATAATTTAAACTACACTATATTAACCCCTTAACTGGGGACCTAGCTAGTGCAGTTCTACAGCTCTGTGGGGAGCCTTTTCTTCCTTTAATTTAAAATATTATAAAAAATACAGGGAGTAAACATTTGTAACATATCCATCAAATATTATACAAAACAACCATTCTCTTTCATATGGTCATATTTTTTAATCGAAATTTCATATTTTTATTTTTTTCAACTTTAGTACAAAAACGGCACAAGTGTCTTCTCGTGTTCAATTTAAAAGTAATTTGGAAAACATTATTTATATTACATGTAATGAATATAAAAAGTATGCAAATCTCTTAAATGCAATAAATGTTAACTCTGGCCTTACATGGTGTCTGTCATCAGTGGCGTTATTTCAAGTCTTACATCGATATAAACTAAGCATTTAGGATATATGTATAAATTAATTTATTTATTTATATTGGCAATTTACTCCGAAGTTTATAATGTAAATATACAATATCTTTTAACACTGTGTAAATATTAAAATTTTACGACACATATGACCAGTGGCGTTACTAAATACTGTCAGTTTTGAGTTATTACAAATAATCACAATTTTTTTTATTTTTAGAACTTTAATATACTGTAAAAATATATATCTGTACAATTAGTAGTTTTTATTGTAGTAATAGTGATTATTGACGTCATCAGATATTATCAGTGGTGTTATTGAACACTGGTGTGTTGAGAAGTCACTGGTTATTATTGTTGTTAGTATTATGAATGCTACATAACTTCATTTTAGAAAACACTCATATTTTCAGTAAATTGTAAGTAGCTTATAAAAAATATGATGAAGTGAAAAAAAAACTAGAAGCGAAATAAGACGTTTGAACTAGTTACTTCAAGACTGGAGAATGGAGGGTAAAAGTTAGCAACCCCAATTGAATGTTTGTGCAATATTTTTCTAATGTGATAAAGACAGACCTCTCATTTAAACGTGTGAATGAGAAGTTACAAGAAACTGTACCAGAGTTATTATTTTTTCATTAACTTAGACCGTTCTTGCATTAAGGTTTAAGGCTAATCTGAGTTGAGAGATATATTATGTTGAGCAAACAGATGGTGTCTGTTTTTTTTTTCTGAACACGTCTAGAAATAATATTTTATCATGAATGTTATATAGCTGGCCAGTTACCGATACACGTTAGTCCGTTCTTGCGCGCATACATGATATGTGATTTTAACTCTCGTAATAAGAAACTATTAAGAGACCGGTCAAAGGGGGTTGAAAAAATCACACTAGATGTCATACCCATACAGAACAGATCTTCAAAATTTTGCGTTCCATAATCGCCAAATAACTTAGAAAAAAAATATATATATCTCGTTGGATATATCCGTAACTCCCACCGAGTGAAGGCTTTCTTGAGACGAATATTCACGTAACGCCCACCCAACGGGTTAACAAGGGAAGGCCCATGTTACTATTGTTAGAACAGAGTAGCCAACTTATAAGAAACATGCTAACAAAAAAAAATAGAATTGCCAAGTACCTACCTAATCTAATCTTTCTAACCTAATCTGAATAAAGATGTTGACAATTGCCTTTAGCACAAATGCAAATAAATATGTTGGTAAATATGTCGCTTGCATGAATTGTAACCAATGTTATCCGATAAATAGCAATATAGTTAAAATAAAGCTATTATTATTATTATAGTTAGTAATTAATTAGTTAAGTCACTTGTTCTTTGTTGTAATATTCTTAGAATGATACATCACATAGAATAGCCATTATTTTAATATACATCATTTCCACTGTTTCTGCTGTAAAGTAAATAATGAATTTTTATCCCATAATGTTTATTTTCAGCAAATACCTAAAAGTTTTCCGTCCTTTTATCATACCGGTACTATATTTTTATTTTATACTATGTTGATTTTCTTACTTTTAATTATTGAATTAATATAACATTATGTAAATAAGACAAAAGATGTAGGTACCATTATGATGCTCACTTTAGGGCCACCATTTAGAATGTTATATCAAATATATTTTCAGAGATGTATTCATATTTTTTACTTTATTGTTCATTGAATCATTTCCAATGTCAGAAAAGGACATATTGATATGTTTTAACTGAAATATTATATTGAGCAGAACTTATGGAGTTAAAAATATTTCAACAATTCTTGTGATATTAAGTTAATCATTA
This sequence comes from Diploptera punctata, assembly GCA_030220185.1. Classification (NCBI taxonomy): domain Eukaryota; kingdom Metazoa; phylum Arthropoda; class Insecta; order Blattodea; family Blaberidae; genus Diploptera; species Diploptera punctata. Next base: position 1,450,104 of record JASPKZ010000435.1, read on the forward strand.
GTGCACATGACATTCAGTTTTCTTCCTCAGGAAAAGCCAATATGAGATATGTAAGCAGTTTTCTGTTCATTGAAAGGTTACTGTTTATAATAGATTGTGAACAGGCTTTAAGAGTAAGCAATGCCTATTTAAAGGTAATAGGCCTGAAATTACTGCTTCAGGATCATACAGAGTAATCTTAATATTGCTTACATTAAAACAAGTCACAACATTATTACTGAGTTGGATATTTTGACTCACCTCATATTCTTGATCTTTATGCAGACCCAGGTTTAGTCACTTTTGCATGATATTGTCGATGCTTCAAACTGTTGTTTTGCGGTTATCCATCCTGTAAGTTGATTTCTGCTCCCTCTGCTGGCTGACCAATGATCTTCCCAAATCAATTTTTTTTTCTTTTTCTCCAGGAATTTCAAAATTCATGGTTTTCTTTTTATTCTTGCAGATGTAAATTTTCTCCCAAATTGTGAGTTCCTTAGATTTTTCTAACTGTTTTAGTAATTTGGCCTTAGTGTCAATTCTGTGTTTTTCTGGCCATGCATGTGCAACTATTGAAGATTTTTTTATTTCTCCATTTTTAATATTTCTAAGGTATTCTTTCAATCTTGTATTCAAGTTCCTTTTTGTTTTTCCTATGTATATTTTTTCACAATCTTTACAATCAATTTGATAAATCCCTGATTTGATGCTATCTTCAATATTTTCATTTTTGTTGGTTTGCCAAAGAAGTACTGAAGATGAGACCGTTATGGTCTCATAATCACAATCTACTTAGAAGATTTATGTGAGGAGAGGTAAGAAACATTTAATTTCACCATTTGATTAATTTATTCAAACTGTAATCATTTGTCGGTGCTAATTTAATATTAAATTTGCTGAAAATGTTTTCAAACATATTAAAATACTAAATTTCTTGAATTTTTAAACAGTTTCTTTATTTGTCCGAAGAGTACTTTCATTTATTATTTTTTGTTTCTTGAATTTATTTATTTTCTTATGAATAATCTTTTCCTGAAAACCATTATCTTTTGCTATTTTTATAATGTTTTTCCTCTTTATTAAAATTTTCTCTGCTCATGGGAACGTTCACAAGTCTGTAAGTTAAACTATTAAATACTGCCTGTTTATGTCCAATTTGGTTAAAACCTGTTGCTTTATTATAATTGTCAATATTTGTTTCTTTTTTCCTTTTTTTTCATTCCTGATCAATTTAAGGTCTAAAAATGGTTATTTTCCACTTTCATAGTAAATTTAATTGTTTTATTATGAATATTCAAAAGTTTAACAGCATCTTCTAATTATTTTTGTTTGACTATTGCTATGATATTGTCCACATATCTACTCCAAAATTAAAAAATCAAATGGTATGCTTTGGTTATCTGACATTCAAAGTTTCCCATAAACATATTTGCCAAAAGTAGCGATAATGGATTTCCCATTGCAAGTCCCGTTCTTTGCCTGTAGTATTTTCTTCTGAAAGTGAAGAATATTTGTTCTATGCATAATCTGGTTAATTTCATGTATTCTTCGATGCTATCATCTATCTATCTTGTTTTCCTTTAGCCATTTTTCCAAAATTTCCATAGTTTTGTCAGTTGGAATGTTTGTGAACCATGATGAGACCAAGGTTCAATTTTTATATTTTCTAATTTCTCTATTAACTGGTATGAAATTTCCACAACACAAATTTTCAAATGTGTTCATTCCTTTGAATTTATTACTTAACCATTTTGATATATTGTATGTCGGTGAATTAATATTGTTGCTAATCGGTCTCATTTCGTCCATCTTTATGGATTTAGGAAGACCATGAATGTTGGAGTTTTTGGGATTTGATATATTTAATTTTAATTCTTCTTTTTCAGACAAGATTTTTTTAATTGCTTTTAAATTGGTGTCCTACTTCCATAATTGTTTTTGTAAGGGCTATATTTTGGTTTTATGTTGGTAACATTTGCATGTGGTATATGGTTTGAGAACTGTAATAGTTCATTTTTGACACTCATTTTAATAATGTAAACATATGAAATTCAATATCATATGAAATAAATTTAATAACAGCACATATTTAATTTCTGCAGGGATGGAAGCCAATGAAAGGCTGCTGGAGAAACTTCTAAATGGCTACAGGATGGAACAACCATCTTATTCACCTAATGCAATGTAAGTAGAAAATTACATGATGATGAACTATTTGAGAAAAAATTTATTTTGCCAGATTATGACAAATTGACAATTTAAAGAATTATTGAGAAACAAATTTATTCAAGACATGGAAGAGAGAAGTCTGCTTGGAACGGAATTAAATTATTCCAAGAGTTCTTTCTTATTTTCAGAACTTTCCTTAGAGTGTCGTTATTTTTGTTGCATTGAACTAAGAACATTTGACCCACCTGATGGTCTGGAAGCAAGCTGTTAGCTGTTAAGGGCTGCATGCAAATACATTAGTCTCTACTCAAATTACTTCCAATCACTGGTGAGCTGACTCACCGTGAGCAAGTGCAAAGATCGAACCCACTAACTGATCATGCATGAAAGTCGTCGTTTTCATAATATTGGCAAGAAATTACCCAGAATTCTCAGCGGTAAAACCACTTCCATTATTTTTGTCTGCTAGAGGGGTCCTCATCTAGAGGATATGTGAATGGCGACCACAAGGTGCCCAAGCTGAGCAAAACATTTCTTCCACTTACTTGCGTTTTGCACTCTTTTAACTTTACTATCTAACCTCCCTTGGTTAACTCTTGTTTTTTCTACCCCGACGCTATTAGGGCATCCGAGGGCTAGGGAGTCTTTCCTTTCTTCCATTTCTTCTTTCCTTTATTTTCTTTTCTTCTCCAGAAAAGCCTGACCAGAGGCTATAAGATGGCAGCCCCATCACTGGTCTTGCCTTCTTTTGGCCAGCAACCAATCGAAGGGACTATTATTATGCTTTCAAATCTTATATGAGAATTTTCTGGAAGGATCAAACTATTTACGCTGGAGGGAAAATTTAACTATAGGATCGTAACAGGCCTTGGCCTAATACTTGGAAGGAAGAAGAAGAAGAAGAAGAGACACGCATTTACGCTTGCATCCCGCAAATAATACCGTATACAACGACATCTGCATCGTGCAATATTATGCCGATTCTCCTGTTCTTCCAGTTGAATTCTTTGGTAGACTCTATCAAATTCCTCTTCTCCGCATATACCGAAAACAAGTCGAAGTCTTCAAGGTCCGACATCTTGGATAAAGCAGCATGGTTTCAAAGTACATTGGTTCCCATCGGGATTCTCACGATTCGTTACTCTCCTAAGTCACCTCGGCAGGTAGCTTAGGAATTTCAACAATTATTATCGCATGAACAGATTTTTGAGTACACAAAAACGTATTTGGATACAACTTTCTCAGCAGAGAACAACTTTTACGGTCTAATAATTATTATTGCAAAATGTTTATCTTGATTACAGAAATTAAAAAAAATAAAATAAAATATGATCTGATTCTAAAGCTGCAATCCAGACCACAAATACAATTATCTGAGCTAAAAACAGGACAAATTAAAGAAATTCGCTCTTTCAAGAGATTGAATTTGTGATAAATACTTCACCTCATATTTTAATTTTTCTTGTTTGAAGAACATTTTCACCATTTTCAACTACAATCTGACTCAATGAATAAATGAATGAATGAGTCACTTCTTATCTGAACTCATATTTCATGTTTTTTTAAACATGTTAAACTGCATTAAGTTATGTAGATAGGAAATAACACTATGAGGTTTTTTATATTGTTTATTTTTTCTTTCACTCACCTCATACTTCATAACTCCTCGCAGACCCAGGGTTTCGTCACATCATTTGTGACATTCTCAATGCTGTGTCACATTCACAACTGATATCCAACGGCCTTCTATCCTGCAGACTCAGAGTGACACAGCATTGAGAATGTCACAAATGATGTGACGAAACTCTGGGTCTGCGAGGAGTTATGAAGTATGAGGTGAGTGATAGAAAAAATAAACAATGGGAGCTGCAGTTTTCAAGAGGAGTCCTTATCTTCAGTCGACATTATGACTACTGAATTTATGTTGGAATCTTCATCTATAATGTTACCATGTAGTGCTTATTTTTTTTAGATCAAATCTTGTTGCCAGCAATTTCAAAATTCATCAATTCCAAAGGTTTTTCCAAATGTTTTAAAAGTTGAGCCTCTTTTTCAATTTTATGACTCTCTAGCAAACTGTGTGCTGCAATAGCTGATTTTTTTCAATTTCACAATATTTCTAAAGTGTTCCTTTGTGTGAGTGTCCAAACATTATTTTCGTCGAGAATATAAAAATTCCCAAGAGATTTCGAAATTTTGCCGTTAATGCCATCTTCTGAACTGCCATCTGGTGTCAATTTTATGAACTTGGAGATCAAATTATTCTCGTCGGGATTATCAAAATTCCCAAGAGAATAATTTGATATCCAAGTTCATAAAATCGACACCCAGATAGCAGTTCAGAAGATGGCATTAATGGCAAAATTTTGATAGTAGGAGTTTGACTGAAAATGGAACTAAAATTATACTTTTCAAACCAGTATCATGAAGACACAAAACTTTATGAGGTGAGATGTTAAAGCATTTTCTTCAATTCATTCATTAATGTAAATATCTGATATAGTGTTACCTCCCACTTTGATTTTGATTAACCCATTGGAGACACGTTTAAAGCGCCTAGCATGTTCACTGGGAACCCATTTAAATCTCCTCACCGCTACTCCGGCTGCGCTGGACTTTAAATCAGAATACAAAATACACATACTGTGTTCTATCACTTATGTTTACAGATATTTTGTTTACCTCTGAATTTCTTTTAGTATCTTGTACTTTTACGAATAGCAAAGGAATGTGGCCTACCTGCTACCCTCTTTTGTGCATTGTAAACCGTTATGTTTTGTTATTTTCAAGGCTGTGAAAGTTGACAAACAATTCAAAAACCATCTTTTTGTAAAAGTTCTTGGACATTGCCTTGAAAGTAAACACAAATCATATGTTCAAACAAGACCGAAAAAAATAACAAACGCAATATAATACTGTACATAATAAAAATAAATATATGAAATAAAATAAGCATAGACCTATACATTATAAAATCAGGAAAAGTTCTTCGTATATTCTTTAATTATCATAGTTATATATCGACCTGTAAATTATAAAATACTATAGATAAAAACTGGACGAAACTCACCTAATATTTCTACCATCAGTAGCATGCACGGTTACATTGTCACTGTATATTATTTCATCGTCCGAATCTTCGTTCCATGATAATTCACTACAATCACTGTCACATAACATTTCATCCACTACTTCACTTAGTTTCTCAAAAGCAATACGTTCTCTCCTATTTACGCACATATTGCAAGAAAAAAATTAAATTTAAAACTATGAATTTTAACAAATAAGCACTGAATTTATATTCACTTATATTTTACCGTAATAAATGCCTACAACTATAGTCTACTATTCTATAAATAATAACTAAAATAAACTATACAATACACTAGGCCTATACATATTTACTTTACATAAACAAACAACAAATTTTACTGATGGTGAACCGAAAATTTAAACCACTAAAAAAACCTAACTTCTTACAGTGGGGGGTTATAACACAACAACGAGTGTAGCTCGTGGAGGAGCTGTTTGGACTTTCTACCTGCTCACGAGGGAGACTCGTTAAAAGTCTCCAATGGGTTAAAAAGGAGATAAATGTAGAATTACCAAAGAAAAACCTCTCATTTAAAAATTCTCATTAGAAGTCTTGTTGATTTAGAAGCTGTCAGATGGCATTTGGAGTGAGGATACTCTGCCTCAGACAATAAGAGACATAAAAATTAACATTTGCATTGGGATGCCTGAATAGCGTAAATGGTACTGTTCTACGATATGAAACTTGAGGTATTGGGTTCAAATTCCAATTCAGGCATTTTTTTTTTTTTCCAAAAATGAAGAAAGGCTTCAAAGTGTTCAGATATCGTTGCAAAATTTACTGTCCCGATCTTCTTGGCAACAATATGTTGAAAGAAAAAAATGATTACGTTACTATTCCAAATTCTGCACACATATTTACCAAGTTATTTAACAACACGTTTTCAAAATTTATCGGCTCATCACAATTTAGGAACAAGATCACAAGACTCTGTTTTACTTTTGAAATCACAGCACAGGACATGTCTATACTCTGAATCTTGCACAATATCTATGACTAGAGCATGGAACTCTGTTACGCGCCGCAACTGTTAAGCCCCTGCGTAACGGTAGCGTTACGTTTCCTATTGTTTAGGTTGTATTTGGCCCGAGCGGTTGGCCTTGGTTTTGTAGGAAAAGATTCTACAACATGTGAAATACACATATTAAATCAGAGTCAACGAAATAAACATAATTTATTGAATAAATTCAAACTGAAGATATATTATTAACATAAAAAAAACAGTTATTTAGAAACAGCTGGAATCGCCACATTGTCGAATGTCCAAATATTCAAAGTATTGAAATGCTAATATTCAGAGAGAAAACAATCTTATTAAAATATACAAAAGAATCAACTTTGGTTATTTTTGGAATGAAGTTCCTTGGACCATTTGGTCCTTATTTAATTCTGAGTCTTAAAATGACCAAAAATAATAAAAGAGAAGTCATATTACCAATGTAGACGCCACCGTCCCGCTGGACCCCGCTGAGGGGACCGCACTCGGTCCCACGGCCCTTCTCTCTTTTCATCTCAAAATCCCGGCTTTTTATATGATTATCTTCACCTTTCAACCATCCCCTAAAGCTAATGGAAGCCCTATTTCTTGCCCAATCTGTTGTAATATTCCTAGTATTTTCATGGTCAACACATATAAGGTGTTTTTAACTTCTTCCCTAATGTGTTTGGGTTGCATAAGGTTTCGTAAGAATTTCCTATTAGGTTGAAACTAATAAGTTGTTTTTGATATTATATAAGATTTCGTAAGTGTGTCTTCATTGTTTGACAAATATATTGAATTGAAATAGTCATTTTATAATAATTTTTCCTTAGTTTTTTTATCTATAAAATACTAATATATATTTGGATGGAGATTTCAATCCGTATTTAAAGGGTGAATATTTATGCCCTATTTTTTGGTATAATACACATGTATATGTGTCTATTCTTTATCGGCTTTTTATAGTATTTTATTATTATTGCATTTAGGCCTTAGTGTAGGCGTAACAATTCCCCCCCCCTAAATAAGACTGTAGGGTTGAAAAACCGAAAGTCTTTTTTTTCTTATAGGATATCTCTCGCCTCTCGGGGGTTTTGTCCTGTCATTTATCTTATTAACTTAACTGACGTCGTCAATTGGCGATTCCATCTGTCCTGGAAGTATATTGTTCTCATCCTAAGAGGTTAGATCGTTTTTTTCTTTGTAAATTGCCCCGGATACCTTTAATTTCGTCGAATATCGGTAAGATCAGCTTACTTAGTGAGAACACTATACTTAAAAAAAACACAAAAAATCACACTAATGTTTATGGCTGTAAACAACACAAAAATAATATCGTTTATAAAAATTCTTCGCGTCTTCTTTCTTCTTCCGTATTTAACCTTCTGTGGGTTATTTTGAAACGTCGCACTTTTCACTGCTATTTCCGTCGCACTTAAATACATTTTGTTACTTTTCGCTTACACTGTTATTTCCGACGCACTTAAATACATTTTGTTACTTTCAGTTATGTTTCTTTTGTGGTACACCTTGACGGTTCGATTTCGTGCACCGGATTACTTGAGAAAAAAAAATATTATCAGAACTGTGGTGTCTGTTGTTGCTAGCTTGGAGGTCCCGGTTCATGTCTGCTTGCCACGATGGAGGATGCGATGCTCTAATGCTCGTGTCCAATGTTCATTTACAGCTGCCGTTGGTCCAGGTAGGCCGTGGATTTAGTTAGGCCTTGTTTCTTTGAACAAAACCCAGTTAGGTCCAAGGAGAACTTGTGAAAGGTTTAATAGGAATTAATCTTGATGTGGAGTTTGTTTTCTTGACTCTTCTATAGAAAAAATTTGGAGTGTAGGATGTTAGGCCAAGGTTTGGCGTTGGAAAAGATCATTATTGTTTTTTTTAATTGGCTGGGTTTGTTCTCCATTGCTAAAGAGGTGTTTGCCTCAGTTGATTTCGAGTCTGGACCTTCACCCTTCTTATGCTCCGTCCCGAGATGTGTAGATGGTCCTGGCAGCTGCCCAGCGTCCTTAGAGGTACAGGGTGCGGTTGGTCCTTGCAGCGTTTGTCTTCTTCCCATCGTGTAGTGTTGTGGTGGTGGCCGCAGGTCCAGGCGTGAAACTGCAACCTTATGCATTTGTGAAAACTTGGGAAAACATTGATTATGGGTTTGGTGCTAGTCCGTACTACATGGGTCCGCAACTCTCTTTTCATTCTTGGTCATTTTAATTTAGAGGCTTCATTTTCAGCCATCATATCTCCGTTATTATATTAGTCGTCCTGGCTTTAGATTTCATTGTTATCTACATGTATCGTTTAGTTTGGTGCACCCAAGTTCCTATTTGTCCCTTATAGCTAGCCTCAAGTTGCAAAGGAAATGCTCTTATGATTTTGGTCTTATGATTTCTCATGAATCATTTACGCCCTTATTGCAATTCAGGTTTACTAGGTTCCAAAAATTGTCAGTATCTCCCTGTATTTTACCGCTGGTCTTCAACTTTCCATTGTTTGGATAAACTTTCAATTTTGCTTTTCCTCCTCTAGAGTCCTGGGTTCGATCGAGTGTGCTCGCCTACACATGGATCGCGAGGCTTTAATATGTAAATACTTCTGAGTACCATTATGTAACCTGAAATCCGTCTATCTTTCTCTCGTGAGGTCCTGATTGGGAGAGCATTTCCTTTCTTTAACCCGGGATGCGTATTGCATCTTAAATTCTTTCGCTTCTACTCTGCCTGTCGTTTTCTCGTATTACGCCCACTGAGTTAAACTAATAAAAAAATGCGTCTCTGCGTCTTAAATACTCTCGTTCCTAATTGTCTGTCGAATTCTCGTGTTACAGCCTACAAAGTTAACTTAATAAAAATGCGTCTAAATGGTGTTGTTTCCTTAAGTTCTTCCAAATTCGTTCGGCAATATTCCCTTAAGCCCTTCCTGATTCGTTCGCAATATCTCATCTGGTTCCTTGAATTTCTGTATTTAATTTTCTTGTTCATAACTCCCGATTATGCGTGGACTTTATTCCGTGTCTTGGGTCCCCATCTTACCTATGGGTTTAACCTCTCCCTTCTCATTTCTTATCCTTTGGTTTCCTCTTATGTTCCATTTACGTTTTTGAGTTAATTCCTGGTCTCATACGTGTAGACTTATTCCCTATCTTACATATGGTCTTTACCTCTAAATTCATGTCCAACCCTATGTGTTTAACTTCTAATTTTCCGAGATCTCCTTTTATGTACTACCGTATGTGTTTAACCTCTAATTTCTGTGATCTCCCTTCATGTGCTACCTTATGTGTTTAACTTCTCTACTTAGGTCAATCTGTCTCTCTAGGCTCTACTCGTCGATCGCACAATCGTTATATCTATGTGTTTCCCTTAGTATTCTCATCTAGTGTCTCAACGTTTCTGACGTCCCTGACTATTATTCGTTGTCCCTTCGTTATGACCATATCCATGTGTGCGTACGACTTTTTCTTCGCGGTTTTCCTGGCATCATTCTCGACTCTGGATAGACCCCTGCTATCTCTTCTCGTGCTTAGTTTATTTCTGACCTTTTAGTCCTTGGCAAGTCGGCGGACTCGTCGAGCAAATCGCCTCAATGGAGGTGGTGTTGTTCCTTCCCTTCGGGGCCCAAAAACTCGAGCAAATCCCTCAAAGGAGATCGCCTCAAGGGAGGGCACCGCCTGCCATTCGGGGCCCAAGTTGTCCCTACCGCACTCCCGCTTTTCCCGTTTCGTATTCTGGCGGACTCGTCGAGCAAATCGCCTCAATGGAGGTGGTGTTGTTCCTTACTCCCTTCGGGGCCCAAAAACTCGAGCAAATCCCTCAAAGGAGATCGCCTCAAGGGAGGGCACCGCCTGCCATTCGGGGCCCAAGTTGTCCCCATCCTACTCATCCTGCTGCCTCAGGATTAACCTTAGGGAGAGCCTTCTTGAACTCATGGACGCCGCCTCATCGGAAAAGTGGATTTTATCCTATTCTTTTTGATGGGGTTCCCCTATCGCCCTCATCTCTTCCTAAACCCGGGTATCATGACAGTTTTCCGTGGGTCTCCTTGCCCGTAATTGTATTGTGCTTTCATTTGTTCCTATGTTTCCTTTTTTCCTGTTAATTCCCCGATGCCTATCACTCCCTAAACAACGATGTTCCATATGGTCCCTAACGTCAGTGCCAAGCCGGCAAGGTTTTATGGCCAGTGCCCCAAGATCATTTTGGAGTTCTCAGTCTCTAGATCATGTCATAACGGGGGTGCCCCACCTTCCGACTTGCACCTGCCTAGCTTGTTGGCGAAGTGTTCAGGCAACTCGCCAAATTTTCGAGGTCAAAACCTCTCCAAAAGGGTCCTTAGTCCTTCCCAACTTGTATCCCCGTGTGCGACTATGTAAAAGTTTCATGTCTGTGTGTGTATTTCTCCACGTTACCTAGCCTAGATTGACCTAAGTTGTAGCCTATCCTGTTATTATCCCTCGTAGGCCTAAATATGAAGAGTCTTAAGCGATCTAGTTTCCATCTATTTTCGAAATATGTCATATCCCATATGTGTGTGTGTCTACTACTCGACTGGTCACTAGTCCTAACTGACATGGAACAAAGCTCGCAGTACAGGAGAGTCTAGGGCCCTTAGGCCCTCCAAACTTTACGAAGCCAGTCCATCTCAGCAGGAACCATTGCCTGCAGAGTGTATTATTTGTTGTGTCATACTCAGTAATAGTATTTTGTGTAACCCCTGGGTTCCCTTTTGAAATTCCACTATTCTACTAGATCGAAATAAAACAACTCACAGATTGCCAAGTATCCTAATTTTTACCTTCTATATTCTAAGTGTATTATTCAATGCATTGTAATTCCTACTAAGTTTCCATGTCCCTCTGCCGTTCTCTTTCATTTTATGCATAAACATAAGTATGTTTTTTGGTAGTTCGCTCTTATTTCGTTTTTATTATTATTATTATTATTATTATTATTATTATTATTATTATTATTATTATTATTATTATTATTATTTATTATTATTATTATTAAGTTATTATGAATTTTTATTATTATTATCATTACTATTATTATTATTATTATTATTATTGTGGTTTAGTAATTTATCGCGAATTATTATTATTATTATCGGTATTATTATTATTATGATTATTATTATTATCGTATTATTATTATTATGATTATTATTATTATCATTGTTAGTTATAAATTTATTGAGTTTTATTATTATCATTATTTACTTTCCTGGTGATTTATTATTATTATCATGTTTTTTACTAATTTTCAGGATCTTCATTAATATTAATAGTTTTATTTCTCTGTTTACATCCTATTAATCTCACGTGGATATCATAACTGGTCTCTAGCATCCTATCCTTGAGGGTTATTCGTCGATGTTTGTTTGTCAAGTATCCTAATTTCAACCCCACAAAAAAAACAACCATGTTACAGCCGAAAGAAAATATTTCTGGGAATAAGTCTACCCTTCCTTTATATCATTTCTGTAAGCATCAGTCTAACCTCTGTTATCATTTCTGTAAGCACCTTGGTTTTACCTTCCTTCCGTGATCCTACTAGCGGAGCTCTATGGTTATGCCTAATTTCCGTACTCCTCTTCCATTCGAGCTCTCTTATTTATACAGAATTCCATTCTTTTGTTTCCGAAACCTAAATCTGAATTACGGATCAAGCGAGTCCTCCCTTAATTGCGTTAGCCTCCTTGACTTTACTTTCGATTTACTTGACTCATGATTTAGAACCGTCTCCCATTGTAGTCGAAATTTTCACAGAATGCGCTCGCCAGCATTGTTGTAAATCTCTCAACACCGCATGAGAGGTTAATAAACAAAAAAAAATTTAATTTAAGTTATTATTTAACCTGAAGTTCGGTCGTCTTCCTTTCTATGATTCTCGAATCGGAAATCCCTCAGTAATGTTATTTCCCTTAGGGAGGTGTGTGGTGTCTGCTTTATTTTTTACCTTAATCTCCATTCCCGCTTTTGATCGAGTTCTCTCTAATTTATCCGAAGTTTCCATGCCCCTTTTCCATACTCTCTGTTTTCGAATCTAGAATCTACCTTCCCTAATTAGGTGCGTTCTCCTTTTCTCTAATTGTGTTAATTCTCCGTTCCCCTCTTTGTTCGATGTTTCTCTAAGTTTTAAATTTCCAGGCCCCTTTTCCATTCTGTATTTTACTAAAATGCCACTTTTCCTTAACTGCTAATCCCTTAAGTTGTTATTAATATCTATCATTTATTTATTCTCCATTACGTTTCCTTACGACCAAAAAATAATAGTATTTATTGCATGTATGTGTAGGGTGTCCCTCTGCATTATCTGCTAACTAGATGTTTGTACAATTGAATATTACCCTGAAGGCAGTCAAACTTTCACTTCCAAAAATAAACACATCAGCTGAAAGCTTACAGCTAGTTGACCTTCTAAATGATATCAGTCTTCTGCATGTAAATGAAGGTCGTGTTACAATTTCATATAGTTCTCAAGATGGCGGTTATTTATTTTCCATTTCCACGCTGGTGAGTTCATATTTATTATTCAGCAAACTCCTATTTTCCTGAGCGTTCCCTACTATTATTATTATTTTATTTGTCGTCCAATTCCTTCCATTATCTCGCATTATGAATGTATGATTTGTACCCGACTTCGTGTGTTGATTATTATTTTAGTATGTGTTTTATTATTATTAATTTTAAATCATGCAGCTAGTAGTTCCCTCCGTTTATGTCTACTCCTGATTTTTAACTGAAAGTGTTCCTAAAGCTAATACGGCTCGTCATCCCATAACCCAGAATACATTTCCAGCGTAAATCGGTATTATTTGCCTCATGCCCTGTCCGTTAATGTCGCACGGTAGGCGGTTGTAACTTTAATCGGTTTTAAAATTCCTTCGATATATTTAGTATGATTATTTATTCCTACTAGCATAGTGGTTAAAGTACTTCGCTACAAGCCGAAAAGTCGGGGGTTCAAGTCCCGGTATGTTTATGATTATTACCCTGATCCAAATCGTCAGGCGCACTACGGCCCTGGGGTCGATTCAGCCTCTAACTGAAATGAGTACCAGACTCTTGTTCTGGGGAGAGGGCGTCCGTCACGCAGGGCTGATAACCCGGCTGACATTCAGTGCTGATTGTCTAAAAAATATTGGAGGCCCTAACATTTCCGTTACCTCAAGATCTCCGGTAGGGGTGATATGTTAGGTCTAATGTCACTTTATTTTCCACTGTTATTACTCTATTTACAAATCCTCTGATTTTTATGTTGTCCGATTCCCTAACTGTTTTCCTGCTAGTTTTCGGTTATTTTTCGCATAATATAATAATATCAGAATAATTGATAATTTATTTTCCCAATATAAATCATTCATTGCAAGTTATAATGCGGTCCCTTGAGCCTTACGTGGGCCAAGATTAATTACCAGTGTGGATGCTCGTGTTGCAGCATGGGGACTTAAGTATCAATCGATTTATTTTCCCTGTATTCTGTCAATAATATTTTTTTGATTATTAGCCCGGATATAATTAGAATTGTATTTGATCGAGATGGGTTAGTTTCCTGCTGAGTGCCGTAATGTTTAATATTGACTCCGTTAAATGCCTCTGTTGCCAATTGAGGAAAACTACACGTCACCCACTGCCTAACAACATCTACCTAGTTAATAAGCCATAAATTGACTTTCCGTATCCTATCTCTATCCATGATTCAGTAATATATCCAAGATCGTGTTTTTACGTAAATATATATATATATATATAAAAATGAATGTTTACATAGTGCAAACGTGGTACGAGTGTTTAGTGCATTAGTGGCGTAAGTATAAGATGTGTCCGCCATCTTGTTTGCTTTAATCTATTACCCTTTTCCAAACAAAAAAATATCAACATTTCAATTTACCAAAACAAAAAAAATTCCATTTAGTGGCGTGTAAAGCAACCTATGATCCCTTGATGCTTCCAGAAATGATTTATGTGTACCTATGATCGTGCCACGTCTTCCCGATAGACGAAGTAAATAAATTATTGTCATTATACCCGTACGATTTTTACCATTGGATGAGATATTGCCACACAAAAAAAAAAAAAATACGATTTCACTTTCATTAAAACCTCTACAAATATTCAAAATAAAAATATCATACCCTAGGTAAACAACAACAACAAAAAAAAAATATACTCTAACTGAAACACATCAATTTGTATTCATAAACCTTATATGCATCCAAAAAAAAAATCAAGTTCATATAACATAGCCTAGAAAAGTAATGTACATATATAAATGTCTGCCTATTAAGAAAACAACACCAAAAAAAATGATTAACAACACCCATTTGTCTTATATATCCAAAGTTTACCCCTTGTAAAAAACTTAATTATGCCTAGAAAATAAAACAATTATCGAAAAAAAACATCAATACCAAAAAAATATAACCTAAAAAAAAAACAGCGATATATTCAACTTTACCCATTGTCCCTAAACATCCTAAAATTAGATCCAAAAAAAAACAAGATAAGATAACCTAAGCCAGTTCTTAATAATAATGTCCCAAAGTTGAAGCTTTTCTGGTTTCTCTCTGTTTTAAAAGACATAGTCCATTTATTTGTACCGAAAGTGACTCTGATTGACGAGGAAAAAAAACATGTTGATTTTTACTGTATATGAATTGAAGGTTAATTTTGTGGTTTAAGGTTCGTTTCTTTGTCCGTGAATATAATAGAACATTATTTTCACGAACATTCCACCAAGCTGCCAACAGTTTGTTACGCGCCGCGACTGTTAAGCCCCTGCGTAACGGTAGCGTTACGTTTCCTATTGTTTAGGTTGTATTTGGCCCGAGCGGTTGGCCTTGGTTTTGTAGGAAAAGATTCTACAACATGTGAAATACACATATTAAATCAGAGTAAACGAAATAAACATAATTTATTGAATAAATTCAAACTGAAGATATATTATTAACATAAAAAAAACAGTTATTTAGAAACAGCTGGAATCGCCACATTGTCGAATGTCCAAATATTCAAAGTATTGAAATGCTAATATTCAGAGAGAAAACAATCTTATTAAAATATACAAAAGAATCAACTTTGGTTATTTTTGGAATGAAGTTCCTTGGACCATTTGGTCCTTATTTAATTCTGAGTCTTAAAATGACCAAAAATAATAAAAGAGAAGTCATATTACCAATGTAGACGCCACCGTCCCGCTGGACCCCGCTGAGGGGACCGCACTCGGTCCCACGGCCCTTCTCCCTTTTCATCTCAAAATCCCGGCTTTTTATATGATTATCTTCACCTTTCACCATCCCCTAAAGCTAATGGAAGCCCTATTTCTTGCCCAATCTGTTGTAATATTCCTAGTATTTTCATGGTCAACACATATAAGGTGTTTTTAACTTCTTCCCTAATGTGTTTGGGTTGCATAAGGTTTCGTAAGAATTTCCTATTAGGTTGAAACTAATAAGTTGTTTTTGATATTATATAAGATTTCGTAAGTGTGTCTTCATTGTTTGACAAATATATTGAATTGAAATAGTCATTTTATAATAATTTTTCCTTAGTTTTTTATCTATAAAATACTAATATATATTTGGATGGAGATTTCAATCCGTATTTAAAGGGTGAATATTTATGCCCTATTTTTTGGTATAATACACATGTATATGTGTCTATTCTTTATCGGCTTTTTATAGTATTTTATTATTATTGCATTTAGGCCTTAGTGTAGGCGTAACAAACTCACTTCCCAGTCATGTCAGGGACTGTCAATAGCTATCATTATTTAAATCCAAATTAACTGATATCTTATGTTCGACACAATGAAACCATTAACTGCATAACAACTATATTCCATTAATATTCATCTAGGAAGCTACTTACTTTATTTTATATCATTTTAATTTTATTATATTCTGTGTTCTTGTTAGTATTAGCTAGTATTAGATCACATCATTGTATTTTGTTTAGTCTGTATTTTAATAATATCTTAAAATTGTAATATGTATGTAATTTTTGTATAATTCTACTATTCGCTGATTGAGTGGAAGAAAAGACCTTATGGCCTTAACTCTGCCAGCTAAAATAAAGCATTATTATTATTATTATTATTATTATTATTATTATTATTATTATTATTTTATTATTATTGTTGTTGTCATTGTCATTGTTGTCATTCTATTATTTTATTTTATTATTTTTTATTTTATTTTATTATTTTTCATTTTGTTTTATGTTTTTTTAATTTTATTTTATTATTATTATTTTATAATTTTTTTATAATTATTTTTATTATTATTATTATTTTATAATTATTTTATTATTATTATTATTATTATTATTATTATTATTATTATTATTATTTCATAATTATTTTATTATTATTAATTGTAATTATTTTATCATTATTATTTTATAATTATTTTATTATTATTATTTTATAGTTATTTTATTATTATTATTTTATAGATATTTTATTATTATTATTTTATAGTTATTTTATTATTATTTCTATTATTATTAAATAATAATTCGTAAAAGATAGACATAGACATTACTAGGGCAATCACTCCCCCTAATTTATTGGGAATTGATCGTAAAATGGCATATGCTGTTGTGGATTTTTTGTAGAATTTTCTGCGATTTTCAATTCTGTGTACATTAATTTGGTGTATTCATTATGGTTTAGGCAACATAAGCCATTGAAGCATCCAATAAATAACTTTTCAGTGCACCAATGACTTTTTTTTTAACTCTGGCCTTATAGTATGTTTGGTAATATGTTGTATATGTTAACAGACCCAGGAAAATTCTCTAAATGATGGTGAAAGCCCCATTCAGATCGGTCAAGTAGATTTTGAGTCCATAAAGGACAGACAGACTCTCACTCATTTTATGTATAAAGATTGATAAATTTTCTCAAAATGTCACTTCCTGTTAATTTTCTATTAAAAAAAGTATATACTTTTGCAGTTATAAGACAATGCTGAATTGCTGGGAATACAAGCCTAACAGTAGACCATCCTTCACAGATCTTGTTGAAGAGCTCGGAGACATGCTCGATGAAAATCTTAGAAGAGTAAGTAATCTTTTTAAACATTGGCACATTGCTTCCTCTTGCTATGAGCACAAATTGGCGCAGCATTATATTATATTAGCTGTTGAACTGTGTACTAATATTTACTCTATGGTACTCAGATAAGCTCCTTTCTTTGTCCATTCTCCTAGTTATTATGTAATTCCTGACATCATGGCCTGTGCAAAAGATTTGGGAACAAATCTATTTAACGCTGAGAGCACATTGCATTCCTAACAGTCTTATTATTCCTATTATTAATATAATACTTCTCACTGAAAGATAAATTATATTTGAAAAGAAAAATATACGCTGAGACTGGGGTTTGAACCAGTACCTTTGGATTTCTATGCCAATGCTCTACCAACTGAGCTACCTGAGCACTTCAAACCCCAGTCGGAGCATATATTTTTCTCTTCAAATATAGTCTTATTAGTCACACAGCAGGCCCGGGTTTGATTCCCGGTCAGGACAGGCTCCTGGGTGAGGTTTTTATCGAGGTTTTTCCTCACCTGTAAAACAAATGTCAGGAAGCCTAGGATCCAACGGTCCCCGAAAATCATCCTGCTATAATTATCATCCTTATCATTATCATCCTTCACTGGTGTGGAAAGCAATGGGAAGCTACCACACCTATAATTCCCTAGTAAAGCTGCAAAGCATAGCATGAAAATGCTATGATTGCAGTGAAAGACCTGCCCTCGGGCAGAATTACTATGGATGGATTATTTTAGTTTGTGAAGATCAGGGAATCATGCTGACTCCCTGGGTCTTTTTTTTTTGTATTACAACTAAGAAGATATTATGTTGGAATGAATGGTTGGGTATGAATTAAGTAAGGATGTATATTTTAAAGTATTTATTATTTTCTATTTGAAGAGAAAAATTATATGCTCAGACTGGGGCTTGAACCCAGGACCTTTGGCTTTCTAGGCCAATACTCTACTGATTGAGCTATCTGAGCAAGTTCCAATCTAAATGCAAATTTTTCTCTTATATACACTGTTAGTTCCTGCACACCAAATGCTATGAAACCTTTGCTTCTATCTTGCAAATGGTGGCCTCTTTATTAAGAAGACATATTTGGGAATTTTACATTTCATTATAAAGCCAGTACGGCTTCTTTCAATGTTTTTATTATTCATTTCATACATCTCAGTGATGGATAAATCATATTTGAAGAGAAAAATTATACGCTCAGACTGGGGCTTGAACCCAGGACCTTTGCCTTATTTGTTAATTTTTATGTAGGACTGTTCAGATAATATATTTTTATTACTTATCATACACAGATTTTCTTTATCATTTAATGTATACAGTTTATCTTGATATTTTTCTTATCTTGTTTATCAAATTATATAACTTTCACAAGGAAAGAATACTATGAGGTTTAATTTAAGAATTAAATTAATGTTTTTATTACCTCGCCTCATGTCCTTTTTCTTCTAGACAGCAGTTTTGGAGGTTATCTCCATCATCAGTAGCCTCTGGTAGACCAGTGTTATGTCGTTTTTTGGCGGTTCTCTTCTTACTTTTATGATTAGGAGTCAGAAGAAAACCGCCAAGAAACGACATGACACCGGTCGACCAGAGGCTACTGATGATGGAGATAACCTCCGAAACTGCAGTCTAGAAGAAAAAGGATATGAGGTGAGGTAATAAAAACATTAATTTAATTCTTATATATATGTTTATTTAAACATATAATTATTATTTTTTCAGAAAGAGATATTCGGGAGTCCTTTGAACATTGGATTAGTTAAGAATGCATTCTCAAGCTGTATAATCCCTAATCCATGATTGTAGTCAGATCCCATTTAGATTATGTTTTCCCTGCCTTGTTGTGTACAGCTTACATAAACCTTTTGTATTTATCTTGCTCTGTTTTTACTTATGCAGTTCAGCTATATTTCATTATATATGTTTACACTGTCACTCATTTGCACTCATGTATGTATATCGATGGCCTAGAACCATATTGTTCTAAGTCCATCTCGTAGAATAATTATTCTTGTTATGAAATTAATATTTTATGTCCCATGTCCATGTGCATTGTGAGAATAAAACAGGAATACGATATTTTGTATAGCATTTTAAATAAAATGTCGAATTCCTGTTCAATTTCACAATGCGCATGGATACGAAACATAAGAAACGTAACAAGAATTCTACAAAATTGACTTAGAACAGTATATTCTGCACCATCGAGATAGATATATATATATATATATATCGATCCATGGCATAGTAACCATAAAACTACGCCAAAACGAGATACACTGTTGTTTCTCCTTCAAAGATTGCTTTGTTTTTCCCTATGGAAATATAATGAGGGAAGAGCTCACTGTGTATTCTTCATGTTCCTGCTCCAAAGCTCCTATTGGATAGCAATCCATGTGTATATACTCTCAAATATTCATTTGATGGATACCTTTTTTCTATAATTACCATTGTGTGTTAATTTAGTTCCTGTAGATTAAATTTTTTTAATTGTTCAACATTTCAAACTATCCTCTTGCCTTAACCCATTCAACTCATGTGACGTGATGTTCACGCGTGCTCTAGTGAGGCCCAGTCTTCGAATGACGTGACATTCACGTCAAGCGCACGAGCTCATATATTTTGCAATATCTTCCGAACTACCCCATAGATGTCTACTGTGTTAGCTTTGCTAGGTTCCTGAGAGAAAGCATTTTGGACGACCCGCTTTTTTTATAAGAATTCATGAAATTATAAGCTGCCTGTTTGTTGGATATATATAGAAGAAATTTGTAGTGCTAAATCTTTGAAATGGCATCTAAGAGGGTGTGTGGTGATGACCGTGATGGGATTCTGAGTTTATTAGAGAGTTTTGTCCTTGAAACATTAGACAGAGCACCGACAGGAAAACTGAGGAGGGTGAAAGGGCAAAGACCTAGGGAAGAAATAAAAAAAAAACAAGACTCTGCCTGAAGTACCAGGATGCAAGGCGTTGACTTGCAAGACCAGATCACTGCCCTTTTCCCTATAATACGTGGAACTGTAAAAGGATACAGAAAATTATTTTTCTCTTTGCTGGACATATTTATGTTTAACTCTTTTGTGGTCTACAATAATTTCATAGATCGCAAGACAGCATGTTCGACATTCAGAATAGCTGTAGCCAAGCAGTTCTTGAAGACAATTCAGCTGCCATCCTACAATGTGAGAGGCCACCCATCATCAAGTACAACCCCTGTCAGGTTACAGGCAAGGAATTGTGCTCACTTTCCATTGTATATCCCCAGCACAGACAATAAAAAGAAACCCTACAAACGTGTGAACAAAAGAAGTAAAACTACATTTCAGTGCAAAAAGTGTGATGTTCCTCTTCATATCTCAAAATGTTTCGAGATTTACCACACCAAAATATCGCTTTAGGCAAGCACAATTATTCAAAAGCCTTCACTAAAATGTCCAAAGAAAAATATTTATTAAATTCCATTCTATGAGCATTTTTGTGTTTGCATGTAAAGAGCATGGCACCTCCTGTCTTCTGTGGCCATTTAAATCTGAGTGGAGGGGAAAGTTAGCAGGCATTTAAATAAGAGTCCATTGGGTTAAAATGTGAATATCTTTCTGTATTATAAAGTGAAAGACATTTAACAAATAAGGTGAATCTGGGGTATCTTACCTCATATTTTGTTTTGTTCTATTTGAACTAGTTTCAGTATATCATGTATACCATCGTCAGCTTTTCCAGACTGTTGAATTTTACATTGTCGGCCCTCGATGTCAACTCCCACTCCATTTTTTGGCTGACCAAAGAACTTGTAAATCAAATCTTTTTCACTGGGAATTTCAAATTCATAATCTATGTACATTTTCTCCCAAATGGTGAGTTCTTTTGTATTACAGCAAACTCCCGATTATCCATATGCATATTATCTGGTTTGTGGATTATCCGGGCATGACTCTTTTTACTGTATTTTTTATAAATTATTGTATTTTGTATTGTTATGAAAAAGTCTTTATTTTTAAACATGCTACTGTGAATTGGGCATAAAAACTAGCACAATAGAGTAACCTTCACTCACAACCCCCTCCCCTGATGTGTTTAACGGTACCAACCAACATTCTGAGAATACAATACAATTTCAGAAATTTCCATTGTGTGTGTCACTAAAAGTTTGTTGTTACAGAACTGTTATCGGCAGAGCTTTGTTTTTGAAACCACAGATATGCTGTGGCAGTGGGTTTATCGCTGGTTAGTAGTGTGCTTATCAGTGGTTACTAGTGTGGTTATCACTGATTATTTGTGTTGTTATCACTGGTTATAAGTGTGCTTATCTGTGGTTACTGATGTAGTTATCGCTGGTTACAAATGGCTATTTTCAATAACTGTTGTAACCAGAGTAGTCATGACAGGAAATAGTCTCACTTTCTTTTCATATTTACGAGTAAAATAAATTAACGATAATTACGACTTGCACCTAAATACATTTAATGTAACATTTTATGAATATTTGTTGCATTTAAGTAGTGTTAAAGTGGGTAAATAAATTTCTGGTCAACTTCCATGGCACCGAATAACTTAATTGGATTTTCCATGTTTTTTGATTTTCCGTGCATATCTCGGTCCCAATTAACATGGATAATCGGGAATTTGCTGTATCCAACTATTTTAATAACTTTGTATTTACATAGATTTTATGCTTTTCCAACCAAATGTGAGTAGCCACTGCAGATATTTCTATTTCTCCATTTTTACATTTCTAAAAGATGGAATGGGAGCCATGATCCAGGGCTGACAATGTAAAATTCAACAGTCTGGAAAAGCTAATGATGATATTCTTGATATACTGAAACTAGTTTGAATAGAACACAACAAGTTATGAGGCAAGGTGACTCTGGATTCACCTTATTTATTAAGAAGGACCTCATAATGTTACTTCCTAATGTAGTTTATTAATGATAGACACTATCTCTTGTACTTTATTGCAGCACTTTGAAGATATGAACAATCCATACATTGACATGAATGAACAGCGTATGTCTCACAACGACTACCTGAGCATGATGGGTTCTCCCAATTATAGAAACCTGATGTCTCCATCAGCAGTTGATCACGAAGGTTTTAACAGGTTAGCCAACCACACATTATATAATAATAAAATACTATATAAATAAGTTAAGTCATTATATTTGAAGAGAAAAATATATGCCTAGACTGGGGTTTGAACCCAGGACGTTTTGCTCTCTAATGCCATTTCTGTAACCAACTGAGCTACCTAGGCCTCCAATCTAAATGCAAATTTTTCTCCTATACTTAGTTAATTCCTGAGCATCAAATGCTACAAGCCATTGCTTGATTGAGCAAATGGCAGAATCTATTTAAGAAGACTTTTATTGGGAATTTAAACACTATTTTATAAAGCCAGTAGGGCTTCTTTCGATGTTTTTATTATTAATTTAACACTTCTCACTGAAGGACAAATTTTATTTGAAGAGAAAAATACATGCCTAGTGTGAGTTTTGAAGCCAGGACCTTTGTCATCTTACCTCTTTTTCATCGTCAGTTGGTACAGACACTAACGATGAAGCACAGAAGCTTTGAAATGTATCTTACAAAAAATCTTACCTCTCTTATTCATTGATTTCTTTAGGATGCATTTCAAAACATCTCTGTTTTAACTTTAGTTTGTCAGAGTGACGATTCTTACATTGTCGGCCCTGGATGTCGATTCGTATTCCCTTTCTATTTTGTGATCCAAAGAACTTGCATATCAAATCTCTCTCCCAGGGATTTTCAAAATTCATGATTGATATGCAAGTTCTTTGGACCACATAAAATGAGAGTAGGAGTCGACATCCAGGACTGACAATGAAAGAATCATTAGTCTGGACAAGCTGAACATAAAACAGAAGATTTGTTTTCGAACGCATCCTTAAGAAATCAACGAATATGAGGTAAGATGACAATGACTCACCTTATTTATTAAGAAGAACCTCATAATCAGTCGACAGGAAATTACTGAAGATGAAGCTGCCCAAGTTCCTCCCTCTGAGAGAAGAAGAAGTAGTTTTTCTGATCGACATAACATCAGTTGACAGGAAATTACTGAAGATGAAGCTGTCCAAGTTCCTCCCTCTGAGAGAAGAAGAAGTAGTTTTTCTGATCGACATAACATCAGTTGACAGGAAATTACTGAAGATGAAGCTGCCCAAGTTCCTCCCTCTGAGAGAAGAAGAAGTAGTTTTTCTGATCGACATAACATCAGTTGACAGGAAATTACTGAAGATGAAGCTGCCCAAGTTCCTCCCTCTGAGAGAAGAAGAAGTAGTTTTTCTGATCGACATAACATCAGTTGACAGGGAATTACTGAAGATGAAGCTGCCCAAGTTCCTCCCTCTGAGAGAAGAAGAAGTAGTTTTTCTGATCGACATAACATCAGTTGACAGGAAATTACTGAAGATGAAGCTGGCCAAAGTTCCTCCCTCTGAGAGAAGAAGAAGTAGTTTTTCTGATCGACATAACATCAGTTGACAGGAAATTACTGAAGATGAAGCTGCCCAAGTTCCTCCCTCTGAGAGAAGAAGAAGTAGTTTTTCTGATCGACATAACATCAGTTGACAGGGAATTACTGAAGATGAAGCTGCCCAAGTTCCTCCCTCTGAGAGAAGAAGAAGTAGTTTTTCTGATCGACATAACATCAGTTGACAGGAAATTACTGAAGATGAAGCTGCCCAAGTTCCTCCCTCTGAGAGAAGAAGAAGTAGTTTTTCTGATCAACATAACATCAGTTGACAGGAAATTACTGAAGATGAAGCTGCCCAAGTTCCTCCCTCTGAGAGAAGAAGAAGTAGTTTTCTGATCGACATAACATCAGTTGACAGGAAATTACTGAAGATGAAGCTGCCCAAGTTCCTCCCTCTGAGAGAAGAAGAAGTAGTTTTTCTGATCGACATAACATCAGTTGACAGGGAATTACTGAAGATGAAGCTGCCCAAGTTCCTCCCTCTGAGAGAGAAGAAAGAAGTAGTTTTTCTGATCGACATAAACATCATTTGACAGGAAATTACTGAAGATGAAGCTGCCCAAGTTCCTCCCTCTGAGAGAAGAAGAAGTAGTTTTTCTGATCGACATAACATCAGTTGACAGGAAATTACTGAAGATGAAGCGCCCCAAGTTCCTCCCTCTGAGAGAAGAAGAAGTAGTTTTTCTGATCGACATAACATCAGTTGACAGGAAATTTACTGAAGATGAAGCTGCCCAAGTTCCTCCCTCTGAGATAAGAAGAAGTAGTTTTTCTGATCGACATAACATCAGTTGACAGGAAATTACTGAAGATGAAGCTGCCCAAGTTCCTCCCTCTGAGAGAAGAAGAAGTAGTTTTTCTGATCGACATAACATCAGTTGACAGGGAATTACTGAAGATGAAGCTGCCCAAGTTCCTCCCTCTGAGAGAAGAAGAAGTAGTTTTTCTGATCGACATAACATCAGTTGACAGGAAATTACTGAAGATGAAGCTGCCCAAGTTCCTCCCTCTGAGAGAAGAAGAAGTAGTTTTTCTGATCGACATAACATCAGTTGACAGGAAATTACTGAAGATGAAGGTGCCCAAGCTTCGAAACTGGTTTAATTAGAAAATTGGATATGAGGTGAGGTATTAAACTTACTTACTTACTTACTTACTCACTGGCACTATCAAACCCGTAGGTTCATGGCCGCACGGACATAAGGTCTCCATACATCCCTATCCTGAGCTAATGCTTTCCAATCATTCCCTGTATAATCTACTTCCCTCAAATCATAGTTAATGTTATTCTCCCACCTCGTTCTTGGTCTACCAACTGGGCGTTTTCTCTCTGGCTTTCCTACAAGAAGCTTCCATGCAAGTCTTTCATTCCCCATACATGCAACATGTCCTGCCCATCGCAGTCTACGAAACTTAACTGTTCTTATTATATCTGGCTTCCTATAAAGACCATGTAGTTCATTGTTATGTAGTCTTCTCCATTCACCTGTCTGTTCATCTCTCTTTGGTCCAAAAATTTTCCTAAGTACTTTATTCTCAAATACTTGTAATCTCCTTTCCTCCCTTAAAGTAAGTCACTTTGATTTAATTTGTGTTCCTATGATTTATTCAATTTTGAATTTAACAATTTTGACTTAAGATGTCTTTAAAGTTGTTAGGAAAATTTTTGGACCAAAGAGAGATGAACAGACAGGTGAATGGAGAAGACTACATAACAGTGAATTACATGGTCTTTATAGGAAGCCAGATATAATGAGAACAGTTAAGTCTCATAGACTGTGATGGGCAGGACATGTGGCACATATGGGGAATGAAAGACGTGCATGTAAGCTTCTTGTAGGAAAACCAGAAGGAAAATGCCCAGTTGGTAGACCAAGAATGAGATGGGAGAATAACATTAACTATGATTTGAGGGAGGTAGATTATACAAGGGATGATTGAAGAACATTGGTTCAGGATAGGGATGTATGGAGAGCTTATGTCTCTGCAGACATGAACCTATGGGTTCGATAGTGCCAGTGAGTTAGTTAGTTAGTTAGATGTCTTTAAAATCCCATCAAAATAGAAATTTGTGCCATAACGAAAATGTCTATATCATCTTGTCTTAATAACTCCCTAATTATTTATTAGTCTCAGAGACATAAGTGTGATGAGTTTTTTAGCATGTATAGTCAGCTTGCTGATATGACCTTGAATTTGCATCGTGGGTTGATAGAGAGGGTGCGCAGCACTGACTGACAAAACTGGCACTGTCACGCCTTCCCATTCAGTGTAACTTACATCTCAGTCATACTCCGTAGTAGCCTAATGGTTCATGTTTTTGTATGTTTTCTTGATATCTATCAATTTAAGTAATAATGAGTGTATTTTGGACTTTGCAGTGTACATCTGTCAGGCTCAGAATACCAAAACATGAAAAGTCCTACAAGTCCTGCATCGGCAAACGGCAGTGTTTTTGAATACATGGGCGGAGAATCAAATGAATCTGGATACTTGCGAATGTCAGCAAAGGACACTATTTTCAGTCCTCGTCACACGGATGTAAACCCATTTAAATTCACACCGAGTCCTACTTCACCAAATGGGAATAAGGAAGATGCATTTCCTAAGAAAGTAGTGGATATTGCCAATGCAGACAATTATGTGAATGTTGGCAGTAGTGTTTCTAATCCTAGTTATGTGTGATTCAATTCTCAATGTGGAACTTACTATAGCTTTATACAGCGTGTAAATGATTACATGACATAATTTTGACTTAATATTTAATACGAGGGTCATACTGAAAGTCATGGGCAACATTTTTTTAAACAATAATAATATTTATTTTAGACAAACCAAGTACACCATGTTAATCTACGGACCTTTGTGCTACTTTTCAACATAGTCTCCATTTCTTTGCACACATTTTGTCCAGCGTTCTACAAGCTTGAAAATTCCCTTATGATAGAAGTCCGTTCCAGCTGCTCGAAGACACTAATGCACTGCTTTCCGAATATCCTCCAGTGTCTCGTAGCGTTGGCCTCTCATCTGCTCCTTCACAGAACCGAAAAGATGGTAGTCGGAGTGTGCCAAATCGGGACTATAGGGAGGATGTGGAAGAGTTTCCCACCCAAATGTCCTGATCTTCTCCACAGTGGCACGAGCAGTGTGAGGACGCGCATTATCGTGTTGTAGAATGATCTTCCTTCCAGGGCGTTTGTCGTGCAATGCACGGGAGCTTCACAAGTGTCTGGATATAGCGGGCAGCATTTATGGTTTGTCCAGGTTCAAGAAATTTAACCAGAATGCAACCTTGCGCATCCCGGAAGACGCTGCCCATAACTTTCCCAACAGATTGCACTGTCTTCGCTTTTTTCTTTGATGGCAAATTCAAGTGGTGCCATTCCATACTCTGGTGTTTTGTTTCAGGCTTGTAGCGATGAAACCAGCTTTCGTCACCTGTCACAATACTCTTCAAAAAATCATCACCTTCATTTCGAAATCTCTGAAGAAGGTTATGGGTGATGGTTCTTCTCTGAAGTTTGTGGTCTTCACTCAATAAACGTGGAACCCAACGGGCACTAACTTTTCAGTAACCTAAGCTGTGAATCATTTCTTGCACTGCACTGTGTCCTACTGCAAGTTTTGTAGCGATTTCATTCACTGTGATACGCCTGTCATCTCTAATGAGCGCATCAACTCTTTCCTTGTTGCAATCCGTGGAGGCAGAGTGTGGGCGACCGCTACGAGGCTCATCTTTGATATTCGTGTTCCCATCTTTAAAATGTTTCACCCATCTCCTAACACTGCTGGCACCCATGCAGGCATCTCCGTAAGCACATTCAAGTCTTTGGTGAATATCAACAGCAGATTGTTCCTCTTTAACAAGGAATTCAATGACAGCGCACTGTCAAAACGAAACATTGATGTCTGCCATTTTGGAAACACTGCATGTGGTCACATGATAGAAGCTATGACGCCACAAAACGGCAATGTTGTGGTATAAAGTCTGTAGATTACGATCATGCAGTTGTTTTTGTTACATTGTTGAAGTTTGAATTTTAACAATGGGTTGCTCATGACTTTCAGTATGACCCTCATAAAAAAACATTTCATATCACCATTGAGTTGCATTACATTTTATCATAAGTAGGGCTCGGAAGTTGAGGACTTATAAAATGCCTGTAAAATAACTTTAAAAATAAATAATAGTTTTAAAAAACTAAAACAACACGCTTTATTAGAAAACCGAACTAAAAAATGAAAAATAATTTTAATTTCCAACACGCTTGGGATAAAATTAAAGTGGTCAACAAAAAAATCATCTCTAACACATAAAGAATAAAACTAGAGTTATCAACAAAAAGAAAATAATTTTACCATCAAAAGCATGGGGTGCTTTTTATGATTTTTACATTTTCTTCTTAGAAACTTTACTTTTACCAATATCTGTTTATTATCAAATATATTAATTGATATAGAGTACCCCATGCTTTTGATGGTAAAATTATTTCCTTTTTGTTGATAACTCTATTTTTATTCTATATGTGTTGTACATGATTTTTTTGTTGACCACTTTAATTTTATCCCAAGCGTGTTGGAAATTAAAATTATTTTTCATTTTTTAGTTCGGTTTTGTAATACAGCGTGTTGTTTTAGTTTTTTAAAACTATTATTCATTTTTATTTTTTTAGTTTTAATATTTACAGAATAAGATAAAAATGTAAATATCTTTAAATTCGATACTATTGTAGTATGAGCTGAAAGTAATACTCTTCTAAAAAAAATCCTCCCCAGCCGGATTTGAACCAGCAACATATGAATTACTGAAATTATATACCACTACAGTTCACCGCTCTACCAACTGAGCTCTTACAACGATTGACCAAAAAGTCGACAAGTCTACAACCTATTATACCAGTTTTCATTTTTTTGATTTTCTGATGATTCTGGCCAGGATTTTAGAAACAAAATATGAAATTTTGTATTGTCACGGGTCCTTTACAAGTATACAAAGTTTCAAGTCGATCCAATGTTTCTAAGTGGGTGAAATCGTGTTCAAAGATTCCATTACATAGATACAAAGACACTTTTTTTTGATTCTCTGATGATTCTGGCCAGGAGTTTAGAAAGTGAAATTATTGTATTATCACGGGTCCTTTACAAGTATACAAAGTTTCAAGTTGATCCAATGATTTTAAGTGAGTGAAAATTGCATTGAAAGATTCCGTCACATAGATAGATAGATACAGGTCAAGCTAATATAAAGCATGTAAAAAGAGAGAAGGGAAAAGGAAAGGAATAATAAGATTTTTATCATTTTTTTTTTTCATTATTAATTAAAAAGGTTTGGTTAATAAAAGAGACCTAAAGATATCCTAAATAACTGGAAAGAAAGAACATAAAAAGTGTTGCAGTTCCTAACAGTGAATAAAGACAACCTTGCTACCTTCACCCTCTTCTCGGGATAATTGTCACAAAGTGGAAACTCATATTTGAAGAGAAAAATTATACGCTCAGACCGGGACTTGAACCCGGGACCCTTGGTTTTCTAGTCCAAGTGCTCTACCATCTGAGCTACCTGAGCAAGTACCGGTCTAAACGCAAATTCTTCTCTATATACGTTGTAATTCCCGCCCACCAAATGCTTTGAAGCCTTTGCTTGTATCTTTGCAAATGGCGGCTCCTTTATTAAGAAGACATATTTGGGAATTATACATTACATTATAAATGCCAGTACGGCTTTTTTTGATGTTTTTTATTATTAATTTCATACATCTCAATGATGGATAAATCATATTTGAAGAGAAAAATTATACGCTCAGACCGGGATTTGAACCCGGGACCCTTGGTTTTCTAGTCCAAGTGCTCTACCATCTGAGCTACCTGAGCAAGTACCGGTCTAAACGCAAATTCTTCTCTATATAAGCAAAGGCTTCAAAGCATTTGGTGGGCGGGAATTACAACGTATATAGAGAAGAATTTGCGTTTAGACCGGTACTTGCTCAGGTAGCTCAGATGGTAGAGCACTTGGACTAGAAAACCAAGGGTCCCGGGTTCAAGTCCCGGTCTGAGCATATAATTTTTCTCTTCAAATATGATTTATCCATCATTGAGATGTATGAAATTAATAATAAAAAACATCGAAAAAAGTGGAAACTTCTTAGAAAATTTGAAATCGAAATACAACAGTTCAGGTGATCAGTAGGTTGGTAGTTAAAAATAATGTGATATTTTGTGAAGGTTCAATAGTTTCTTGCAGAACAAAAGTGTTTGGAATGTGAAAAGTCTTTAGAAAGTAAAACTAGATAGTATTTTTAAAAGAAGTTGGATTGAGTCTAGACTCTGCAGATTCATGAATTACGCAAATGGTATAAATGTAATCAAAATAAGGTCTTCTTGTATCTTGTAAGCCCATGTTTCCCTTAACAGAGATTTAGGTGCTCTCCCCCTACAGGGGAGAATTTGAACCATACTAATTTAGTTACACTTGTTTTCATATAGATGTCATTTGAGTGGTCCATGGTCAGCGTTCCACCTCATACTGACATCTAGGAAACCAAGGTAGTACTAGGACGGGAAAATTCGGTAAATTTTGCTTAGAGGCATTTCCATTCAAGCTTAAGGATCTTTTACGAGCCTGAAAATCTTCAGACTTGGGACCCACGGCTTAAAGTCCTCTCCCGGAGGACTTGCTCCTTGGATTTTCCATCCTAAAAAATCTATCGACCCTGGCCGGGTTTGAACCCACGACCCTCGGGACCAGAGGCAAGGAGCATAACCACTAGTCCACCGCGGCCGATCAAAAGGTTGCAATAAAAGGCCATCGAGACCTCAAAAAAAGACATAAAAAGGACAAATAAGCCAAAAAATATTTAAAAAAAAAGGACAAATAAAACCCACCATTTTCTGGCTTACAATGACCCAAAAAATATTTATATTATGTTAGGCCTTGTCTTCAGATATAAAATAAAAAAAAAAAAGAACATTTCCTCAACTTCCGAGCCCTAATCATAAGTTATATCACAGGTGGTTTCCGAATCATCAATAAATTCCTGTGTCATGCTCATAAATTGTCAAGAGAATTTCTTCTTCTTCTTCTTATTTGGTTTATACTCGAGTGGGCCTTAACCTCCTCTATATGTCCTTCTTCCATCCTTCTCTATCCATCGCCAACTCTCTCCAGTTCTTTATTCCAAATCCTTTCACATCTGCTTCTACAAAATTCCACCATCTTGTTCTTGATCTTCCTCAATCTGATTCCATCTGGATTGTTGTTGAAGACAATCTTCACTTTCCTTGTAGATTCCATCCTCATGATATGTCCTAATCATTTCAATCTTTGATATCTTATATTTGTCTTTCTGTGGTCATTTTCTGGAAGAGCAGTCCTTCTGAGGCTATTTAGGTTTCATAATGGTAAGTTTTCGACAGGGTGGGTTGTCAGCTACGTGCCCAACACCCAACCTGGAAGACCTGGTTATTTTAATTCGGGATTTCCTCCCCCTAGATCAGTTGCTTCCACCATAGTTTACAAGTCTGATCTATGTGGATTGCCTGTTCCACTTCATCCACTGTTGGAACTCACTCCTCTTCTGCCTTCAGAACCATTGTGCATGCTCTTCTGGGTTGCTTCTTTGTCTGGATCCTCATCTTTAGCCTGGGAGACCCTGCCAGTAGCTACGCTACTGCTGATATAGCACAAAGAATTACTGAACCTCGCTGTCATCTCACCAATGTAAAGGTCAGTCAAGGGAATTTATGTAGGTGAATTTCATGTAAAATTTGTCATAACACATGAAAATTAAGTTTTTTAAAGAAAAATCGTCTGAACCGGGAATCAAACTCCAGACGTCCAATTCTGTACGTTAGCATGCGGCTCACTACACCCTTCAAGACACAGCACAAACACTTAACATTTCTTTCCACTCATACAATTCCCTAAACCTGCAAAAAAACAATTTAAATGGTGCATCCGGGATATCGAATGCAAAAAATCCAGTCTAAATCCATAATTAGAAAAATGAGTTTTTCCTAAAAATGTCAAAATTTTCTAAATTTTGAAAACTGCAAAATTATAATCTATAGGGTGTGTCCGGGATTTCTAATGCAAAACCTCCAGTCTAAATCCAAAATTTCAAAATGAATTTTCAGACGCTAATAGTTTTGCTGTTTTATTGAAAAATGACAAACTTTTCAAAATTTAATAGCTGCAAATATTCAATCTAGAGGATGTGTCCGAGATTTATAAAGCAAAAAATTCGGCCCAAATCCATAATTTGAAACTTCAGTTTTCGAAGGATATAGTCTGTATTTTTCCAAAAAATGTAAAAAATTTCGAAATTTCAAAAACTGCAAAAATACAATGTAGAGGGATGTCTGGGATTTCTAATGTAAAAAATCCGGTTTAAATCCAAAATTTCAAAATAGAGTTTGCTGTTTTTCTAAAAAAAAGTAAACATTTTCAAAATTTCAAAAACAGCAAAAATACAATATAGAGGGTGTGTCCGGAATTTCTAATGCAAAAAATTCGGTCTAAATCCAAAATTTCAAGATTGTATTTTCCAAGGCTTGCTGTTTTTCCAAAAAAAGTCAACATTTTCGAAACTTCAAAAACTGAAAAAAATATAATCTAAAAGATGTGTCCAGGATTTCTAATGCAAAAAATCCACTCCAAATCCATAATTTGAAATTTCAGTTTTCCAAGGTCATATATAGTCTTTCTGTTTTTCCGAAAAAGGTCAACATTTTCGAAATTTCAAAAACTGCGAAAATACAATGTAGAGGGCGCGTCCAGGATTTGTAGTGCAAAAAATCCAAAATTTCAAAATAGAGTTTTCCAAGGCTATAGTCTTGCTGTTTTCCAAAAAATGTCAAAATTTTCGAAATTTCAAAAAACTACAAAAATACAATCCAGATTGTATGTCCGGGTATTCTAATGCAAAAAATCCGATCTAAATCCAACATTTCAAAATTGTGTTTTCCAAGGTAAAACCTAGGCGTTTTTCCAAAAAAAAAGTCAACATTTCGAAATTTCAAAAACTGCAAAAAGACAATCTAGAGGGTGTGTCCTGGACTTCTAATGCAAAAAATTCGCACGTAATCCAAAATTTCAAAATTGTGATTTCCAAAAAAAAATGACAAAACTTCGAAATTTCAAAAACTGCAAAAATACAATCTAGAGGGTGTGTCCCGGATTTCTAATGCAAAAAATCCTGTTTAAATCCAAAATTTCAAAATTGAGTCTTACGAGGCTAGAGTCTTGCTGTTTTTCCAAAAAATGTTAAAAATTTTCGAAATTTCAAAAACTGCAAAATACAATACAGGCTTTCTAATGCAAAAATCCGTACAAAATCCAAAATTTCAAAATTGTGTTTTCCAAGGCCATAGCCTTGGTGTTTTTACAAAAAAAGTCAAAAGTTTCGAAATTTCAAAATCTGCAAAAAAATCTAGTGGGTACGTACGGTATATCTAATGCAAAAAAAATCCGGTCTAAATCCATATTTTAAAACTGAGTTTTCTAAGGCTAGGCCTACATCTTGCTGTTTTTCAAAATATGTCAAATTATTGAAATTTAAAAAGCTGCAAAAATAAAATCTAGAGTGTTTCTGCGATTTCTAATGCAAAAAATTCGGTCCAAAGACAAATTTTCAAAATTGATTTTTCCAAAAAAATGTAAAAATTTTCGAAATTTCAAAAATTGCAGAAATACAATCTGGAGGGTGTCACCGGGAATTGTAATGTAAAAAACCCAGTCTAAATCCAAAATTTCAAAATTCAGTTTTCCAATGCTATAGTCTTGCTCTTTTTCCAAAAATGTCAATATTTTCCAAATTTCAAAATGCAATCTGCAGGGTGTATCCCAGAATTCTAATGCAAAAAATCTCGTCTTCTAAAACGTAAAATCTTCAAACTGTAGTACGTGCAATCCAAGAAATGTCAAATATTCAAAATTTTCAAAATTGAGTTCTCCAAGATATA